>JAXQQM020084561.1:0-293336 GCA_034641835.2 Pinus albicaulis
TAATAACCATGAAAATGTATTATTAATCAAATTGAAATGTGCAGAAACAAATAAAGATAAATCTTTTTAAGAAATTAAATAGAGTTATATAAACATATTGCATTCATCATTGTATACCATTTACATGTAGCTATGAAAAATAATGTTTCAATTATACTCAGAAATGATATATAAAAGGAAGCGTTGTTAAAGCAAATATACATATAAATGATAGCAATTTTAAAACGAATATCATAAAACAAAAGAGATCAACAGTGAACAGATAGAAATACCTTGTTCATCTTGAAGAATTTCAAATGCATTCTGATACTCTATCCAGTAATTATAATGCAAAACCAAATTCCAAGGTATAGAAATGCAACACTTCAAAGATGATTCTGCATAAAAATCACCAGATGTGATCCTTTTTCAAAAAATATATAAGACAATGGAGTGCATAAATGCAATCTCCAAGTCCAAAAATATTAAGATCCAGGACCCCTCTCTAAATGCATGAGAGGGGTTTAAATACTACTTAACTAACTCTAAAAATAGTTTATTACAAAAAATAAGGATTCGGTTCAATGACCGTCCTTTTCCTAGGCTAAAATACAGTGAAATTAAAACTAAATCTATCTAACTATGAACTTGATATTTGATCTTGCAGGCATCTAGCATACTTTTAAGAAGATGTGGTTGACCGACTTCTGAATTCAACTGTCCTGAGAAGACAGAGTCGGCAAGCGTAGGAGCAATCTTCTCTGTAGCATTGATAATACAATTGAGTGCACTGTGCTGACTGTGTGGCTTTACCAAGTACATCCAGTATGAGTCCCAATTTAATCTTGTTAGCCCTTGGATGGATTTTTCTCTTTCTTCTGACTTTTGCCTCCATTCCGCTTGCAATTGATTTTCCTGTGGGAGATAACCTAGAACAGTTTCAGAAATCAAGTTAGCTTTGTGTAAATTGTCATTTACACACTCAGTGAGAGTGTTTGCCGCTGTAGATGCCTCCTCTGCTGCCCTTTCTGCTCTTCTGATTTGTGCATCCCAATTAGTGAACAGTATTTCTTTATGGTTTTCATTAATGATGGGTGCACCAGCTTTTCTGCCTTCTTCTGTCTTTTGCCATGCTAAATAATCATTAATCTTTTCATTAATCAAATCATAATCATTTCGTAGATCTACGACATGACTTGTGATTTTATCACTTTCTTGGCACAAAGAATTCCATTGCAATATTTTTTGGCAGAAAACTTCCTCTTGTTGCAGTAGTTGATTGTTCAAAGAGATGGTTTCTGAAATGAATTTTGGAAGCTTAGGATCATCCTTATGTTGTTCCTGGATTTCTTGAAGTTGTTGTTGTAACTCTTCAAGTGTTAATTGTGCTTCCTGATTGGCCTGTACCTGTTGCAATTGCTGTTGCAGAGCCTTTATCTGTTCTTCTTTTTCATCCAACAAAAGTTGTATCTCAACTGCTTTATCAATTGTTGCAAAAGCATAAGCTCCTGTTATTTGTGATAACTTAGTGAGATTATGAGTAGGCTCTGTGGCAGGATCTTTCCACAAAACATCTACTTGTTCTGGTTCAGTAGCAATTGCACTTTCTATTTTTCTCTTTTTCCTTTGTCTCTTTACTACTGCTTTGTATTTTGGGCTGTAAAATACATCTAGAGGGGGAATGTCCTCTACATTAAGTACAATTTCAGAGGAGGGTGTGATTGGAATGTGCTCTGTTACTGCGGCTGTGCTGCTTGTTCCTGCATTCAAAACTTTGGTTGTTTGGACAGGGGTCTGTACATTCTGTCCCTCTACGTTAATCAATTGATTAAAGGTTTCCCATTCTTTATCTAACTCCATGGTAACTGGCTGTTGTTGTACATTGGGTGAAGGAGGATTTGTTTGTTGAGAAATCAAAATTTGCTGTTGAGCAAGCTCTTTAGGTTGTGCAGAATCTTTGATGGATTCTTCCATTTTATCTTCCATTTCTTTGGATGTATTGGAGTGTTCATAATCTCTGTCAGATTTTGATTTGGATTTACCTGTGCTTGAACTGTTGTTAAGACTAACACTAGGAGTTTTCTCCTTTGCAGGCTCTATGCGTAGATTATCCAAAGGAATAGGAATTAGTCTCCTTTCTCTGTATAACTTGAATTCCTTAAAATCCCCTGGAGATAGCTGCTCTCTAGCTGAATTCAAAACTTCTTTAAATGAATTTCTTGCCTGGAACATATCATCAAAAAGATCTTGCTCTGCGACAAATTCCTTTACTTTGATTGCATTGGTAAAATTCTTAACAATATCATTTTGGTCAAATAACCTTCTTGAGAATTTGAACAGCTGTAGGCATGTAATGTTTCCTATCTCATGAAATGCATGACCAATATCCAACAGTGAAAATGTTCCACATTTTATGGGAAATTGTGGCCAAATGCCCTTTTTCTTGTCTTTTAAGTCTTTTGTCATACCTCCTTGACTACAGGTTTGATAAGAAATTTCCCGGGCTACAAGTCTATCTGGAACATATAAGGGTAACACATGTGGAGAAGCATAACTTCCAAAAACCCTAATATAGGTGAACAATTCCTCCCCAAACCATCTTGCGACGGGGAGAATATCAACCTCTGTTTCTGAGGATAACCTCAGGGGATCCTTGTTATACAATGTTATGTACAATGGCAGCATGATTCCATGACAAATTTGGTAAAAATGGGGAACAAACTTAGATTCCCACAGCTCTTTATGGTACACATGAATGGGCAAAGGGTCTTGGATAGTCCATTTCCAGCCCATTACAGGGAATTTAGAGACATAGCAGATGGCGTCCATGACATAAGCAGATAAATAAAAAGGCAGATAAACCCACTGGGAAACATTTCGTTTGGTCCGGTATTGAAAAATAGCAGTGGTTATAGTATCAGATAGGATTGTGGCCTAGTCTACAATTGTAGAATTAACAACCGCATTCAACAAAGGAAGCCATTCGGGTAAAATCATATTTATGTCAGGCTTTCCAAAAAGCCTGCATAACATGGCAGCAGTAAAAAAATAAGGAGAGGTAAGCGAACCCATGTTGTACATACCTTGTTTTTTTTTCTTCAATGGTTCACTTCTTTTAGTCCACTCCTTTGTGCATTCTACCAAATTCGCGTGTTCTCTGGAAAAATCTTCCATGAATTTTCTGTTGTAAGTCGCCTGTGGTTCTGGCAGCTTATACATTAATCTCACATCTTCTATGGTAAATGACCCAATTAGCTCTTCAGATGGAGGCTTGAATTGCCTGTCTGAAATATCAGTGCTGTCCAAGACCCATCTCACCATGTCTGTGTATGGGAGAATCCTTGGCCTTGCTGCTATTCTATGCAGAAATGAGCAAGCCAAGTCTCCAAGATTTGCTTCAGACGAATCTTTGGAACCTGCTGTAGCTACAACTTTTATCACCACAGGGTTTTCATCTTCTAACAGATTGTACATTCCTTCCCAAGTGGATATGCCGGCATCCTTGTTACAGGCGGTGTCTGCGTATAGTGAAGCCATTTCTTTGTTCTCAGAATTTGAGTTATTTTCCTTTTTACCCATAGTGTATACCGGAAGCTTTGTATAGTAATTCGCTCCTTCGTGCCTGCGTTTTACGAATAAATGAGAGTAATGATATTAGAAAGGTGATGAGACTGTTTTGAATATGAACGCGGATGAAATATAATATTTTAATTGCGAAATGACTTTCACTCTAAACACAATCTCATTTCCCATTAATTTTCAATCCAATCATTTAATATAATCATTAAAGCGCATAACGGATTTGACATATGGACAGATTGCCTTGGGATAGCGCGCCTACATGAATCTGTGACATTGCGATCTGCGATTTGCTGCGCAATATCGCAATATCGCAATGTCGCAATATCGCAATATGAAGTCATCACAGTCATAAAAAATAGCGCAAAAACGGGAATTGCGCAATAGCGCAAAGCGCATATCGCAAAAATCACAACAGCGCATATCGCAAAATCGCATGATCGCATATTTGAAAAGAGCGCATAACGCAAAATCGCAAAAGTGCATGTTTGAAAAGAGCGCAAAAGATATTCATTAACCAATTCTGTTTTCTGCGCTATGCGATCTGCGACCAATGCGTTTTATCAAAGGTATATATTATTTATGGATGCGTTATTTTGTTCAAAGAGCAGTTTTATTAAAATCTATCATAAACTTAAGATTTTCGCAATATTCTTTCAAAGGGATTTTTATAGGTTTATGATAGAAAGTTTTATTTTCTAAGGCAAACAAATCCTAATTGTTTTTTTTGGATTTTTTAACTAAGGGTCCCCATTTTATTTAGTAATAATACTAAATAAAAAAGGGGGGTTGTTGCTAGCAAAGTGGTCTTGTCCTGGTCTTGGGGTGCAATTCTAATTTGATTATACCCACTGAATCCATCTAGAAAATAAAAGAATTTCTTCCCTGACAGACTATCCAACACCTGATCAATGAAAGGTAAAGGAAAGTGATCCTTTTGAGTAGCTTTGTTCAAGGCTCTGTAATCAACACATACTCTCCATTTCCCATTTTTCTTAGGGACAATTACCAATGGGGAAACCCATTCACTGTCAGATATGGGGTATATAAATCCTGCATTAAGCAATTTTTGAAGTTCTTCTTTAACAATTTCCCGTAAATTAGGGTTCATTCGTCTTTGGGGTTGACAGACTGGTCGGCATCCTTCTTTAATATAAATTCGGTGAGTACATAGTTCAGAAGAGATTCCTTTCATATCCGTGTAATCCCATGCAAATGCTTCCTTATTTTCACGTAATAACTTCATTAACTGCTGTGTTTCAGCAACTGTTAGATCAAGATTTATGTTTAATGTCTTGCCAGGTTCGATTTCGACTGTTATGCTTTTAGATGAGATGGTGGTTAATGTCTGAGATAAGTCTTCAGATTCAATATTTTCTTGGGTATCTGTTTCAAAAATTGCAGTCAATTGATTGTGTGTTTCAACAATTACAGAAGAAGGTTCACAAATAAAATTATTAATTATTTCATCCTCTGTATTGTCTTTAAGAGTTAAAGCTTGTCCAATAGTTAGAATGGGCTGAACAGCATTATCATCATAATCCATCCACATAGAATCTTCATTATTAATTATGGGTGTAGCATGAGGATAAAGAGTAAGCTGTTTGGTTTCATAACCATTAGAAATTGTCATTGAACCAGATCTGCAACTGATAAAGGCATCAGCTGTGGCCAGCCATGGCCTCCCCAGAATTAAAGGATGTCCCCCCAGCTTTGTTTTAGTTTGCAATACAACAAAATCAGCTGGGTAATTCCAGGATTCAACTGAGATAACTAGATCCTCAACAACTCCTTCTGGTTTAATTGTAGAACGGTCAGCTAACTCTAGAATAGTTGGTGTATCTCTGATTGTGTTATTCAGTTGTAACAACTGTGAAGTTTCAAGAGTCATTATGTTTATTGCAGCACCTAAATCTACCAGAACTTGAGGAATCATTGTTTTACCAATTTGAACTGTCACGGTAGGATGGCCGGGGTCACCATATTTCACAGGAGGGGTTTTTCCGGACATTAATGCAGATAAATCACCCATCACATGTACTATAAGGGGATCTTTAGTTTTCCTACCAGGTTTCTTAACACAAATATCCCTTATGGTTCTGGCATAAATTGGTACATCTCTCAATGCCTGTAAAAGTGGAATTTTAACATACAAGTTTTGCAATTCCCCTAAAAGATTAAAAGCAGGTGTTTCATGCGTTCTAGTTAAAACTAAACGCTCGGGGAATGGTGGTTCTGTTATTTCAATACCCTTGTTAGAGGGTGGTTGTGCTTTCTTATGTTTCTCAGTTTCCTCTTTATCAGAATCAGAAGAGGTTATGTCATCAATAATAGGCTCTACTATTTTCCCGGATCTCAAATGAATATCATTACATTGCATAGTAGGAAATATAGGCTGATTCTGAATATCAATGACTTGCAAAACTTTATTATTGGGGTTAGGATTTGGTTGCACAGGTAGCTGGGGTCTCATTTGGTTATTTGGCAGAGCATTTGATGGCAGAGGAAGTGGTTGTTGAAATTGAGGAAATTGATTTGGATACGGGAGTTGTTGGCTTCTCCAATTTGAATTCCAAGGGTTAAAAGAAGATGGTTGTTGTGGGGGCCAAGGAGTCCACATTGTAGGATCAACAAAGGGAGGGTTTGATTGTTGCATGGGTGGGAAATTCATTTGATTAAAGGGTGGGTATTGAATTTGATTAAAGGGAGGGTAATTTGTTTGACCGAAAGCAGAATAATTATTCCAACGATTAAATGGCATACTAGAATTCATACCTTGTCCTTTTGGTTGCCATTGTCTTCTTTGAGTTAGCAAGTAAACTGCTTCAGCTTCTTCTTCCGTTGGCTGCAATGCTGCCTTTATTCCTGGTAGAGATGGACATTGTTGTGTTTCATGATATTTCTCACAAAGGGTGCAGATTGGTATTTTGTCCAATGGGCACTCCCTTAGTGGATGTTTGTCTCTGCACTTCGGGCAAAAGACAGCCAGAGTTGCTTTTGCTTCAGCCTGCTTCTTTTTAACCTGCAAAGTGTCAATTTGTGAAGCAAAAGAACTTAACATCTCAGTTTTAAATTCTTCAAGTAAATTACCTATTTCAGCGCTTGTTGCTCCCCCACTGGATAATTTCTGCACTCTTGAATAGGTGGGATCTCTATTGCTTACTCTGTTCTTTGCAGCTCCCCTTGAACATCTTTTACAAAGTTCAACAATCTCATCATATGATTCCTTAGATATATCTCCCTTGCCAAGCATGTTTAACATGTCTAAACAATCATCCCTTAATCCTCTAAGTAATATTGTTTTGCGAATTTCCTTACTTATATTTGGATGATCAGATCTCTGTAGATTATACTGCAGCCTTTATACGTAGTCCTCCAGATTCTCGTCCAGTTTTTGTGCCATATTGAATAGTTCATCCCTCTTTTCTCTCGTCTGACAGTAGTCTTGATATTTAAGAAAAAATTTCTATTTCATGTACTCCCATGTTGTGATTACCTGACTTCCAAGGCTCATGAACCATCTTAAAGCATTTCCTTTTAATGTTGCTGGAAACAGTTTCAACTTTTGAGCATTAGTAACATAATCATAACTTCTGCATAATATATCAAATTCAAAAAGAAATTCATCTGGATCTTTAGAGGATAAACCATGGAAGTTAGGTAAAGCCGACAATGGAATATTCTTCATAGGAGTTGTTCCTCTAGGGAGATCACTAATAGGAAATCCCAAGGTAGAGAGAGAATTTTCATCCTTTCCTTCTCCTTCAGGATCTACATGTCCTCCACCAAAGAAGTCTTCATTGTTTCCTTCCATTGGCTGTTCTCCTACTGCACTTGCTCGATCGTCAAGATCTTCTACTGGCTCCTCAATGTTTTCCACTGGTCGTCCAACACTCTCTATTATTTCCTCAACGTGCTCTGCTGATTTGCTAGCACTTTCTTCTGACTCTCCAGCACTGACTGCTGGTTCTTTAATCACTGGCTCCTCTATGTTTTCAGGGCCCACAACTTCCTCTGTTTTGTAATCTGATTGAGGGGAGTGCTGAAGTTTTGGTCTTTGAGAACTTAATCTCTGTGATGATTCAGCCTTTGATACAATCTCGTCAATGAAAGTCTTTCTTCCTCCCCTTCCTTTGCCCTTGCCACCTGTAGGATTAGTTTTCTTCTGGGTTCCGCGTCCTCTCATACAATCTGCACATCTAGAAAGAAAATATTAATGCTTTTGAAATCTATAATTGCCTTCCCCGGCAACGGCGCCAAAATGTTGGTCGCTTTAATTTTTTTAACAATTCAAGCTCCACATAAATTGTCAACCCGAGAAGGTCTGTTTATTCCAAAGACAACCACGCACTGGATATGCTCAATTCCAAAAGCAAAATAATGTTGTAGTAAAATTCACACAATTACTAATCATACAAATCTAATTATTCACACCCTGTTTTAACAAAGATGAAGTCTACTTATGTTATAGTAGAAGCAATTCCTCTATTGCAGTCTTTTAAGAATCCTAATGAAAGGAAATTACTCTGCAGGAAAGGAAACCAATCAACCATAACAGGGAACATGACCCTATTCCTTCAAATAGGAACTTCAGCACCTGCTGCCTGACACTAATCACACTGTAGAAAAGATAAATTCAAGAAAACAGGACCCTATTCCCATGAACAGGAACCTTCAGCACATGTCTGTTGTTTCTAATCACACTGCAGGAAAAAGAAAGTCAATCAAGGGGAACAGGACCCTATTCCTTTTCACAGGAATCTTCAGCACCTGCTTCCCAACATCAATCATACATTCAAACAGATAACAGAAAAAGATCTCTTGGCTTATTTAAGAATGAATGTACCAAACTCATGCAACGTTTAAAGGAAACATAATGCTTAATGAATTACAGAACTATGCAACTGATGTTTCAGCAAACAGAATTAAATTAAGGTGCGAATATCATAAAGAAACTCAACAAACTACAAGAACAGTCGGGTGAATCTTGTGATGAAGGCGGGCCCTTTCCTTCTCACAAGATTCCCCAGGGAAAGAGTTAAATTGAAGCGCTCAAAAGGAACCTTTATTCATCTGTCAAAAAGGAATGATACATTACAATGGAGTCTAGCTCCTTTCCACTCAAAAACAATGTTCTCCTGTAGTTTCTAACTCCCCTTCTAATGATGATGTCTCCTCTTTTTAAAGAGGAGACATCTATTACAGTTACATCAAAGCAAATCTATCTTTATCCAAATCTGTTCTTCTTTCTTAAAACAGGGCTATTCTATTCTTCCATAGAAAGATATTGTTACAACAGATGCAGAAAAAGTACTGTCTTTAGAATAATCTGTGTAACCACTTCCTTGTTCGTCTTCATCTTGTTGCCATTGTCCCAAAAATACTCTTCCAGAATCGCAAATTACGAATAGTGACGGAATTTGCGTGCCCGCTGACTGTTTCAGCAACGGCCGACTGTTTTAGCACAACACATAAATTATCTGCGATCTTTTAGACTTATGTTAGCAATGATCTACCTTCGATTAATGATGAAATATAAGAGTAATATGGAATTATATGTAAACAGATTAAATATATAGTAAAGAGGAGGATTTCATATACCTTTGGATAAAGTGAATGAAAATGATGATGGAACCCTTTTTAAATATAGTTATAAAGGGTAAGGTGGTGTCAATATGTATGGTAAAAATGGTACATAAGGAGGTCCTTAACAAGGACTCATCCACGAAGTTGTTGTAATCGAAACTTCACCTCCTTTTTTTAAAAAAAATTTCCAAAAGCGCATTGGCGCGAGTGCTTAATCGTATCGCAGCGCTAATTGCGGATCGTGTTAATTTTTCCCCATTGGCGCGAGTACATAAAGGGCTACCAGCGCCAAGGCAAAAACAAGTGTTTTTAGGGGTCTGCTCAGGAAATGATCAACAGAAGAAATGTTGTCCTCATGGAAAGGGATGCAATGATGGTATTTGCAAGGCATGACACTGCTTATTGGTCACAGAAACGACCCTCCAATGGGCGAGATGGGAATTGCAGGGACGGTGACAAATTACTGTGTAACAATACGCATTACAATAATATTTCTCATCATTATGTTACTTGTAACGAATTGAATCTTCTAACAAATTGAAATTGAGTGGGGGATATATCAACCATTCTACCCAACCACATAAGATAACCCCAATCTTAAATAATATCATATTCTTACCACTAAAATTGTGAATTTCCACATACTTCTGTATACATTTTTCATTATTAATTAGACTTCATTTGTTATTTACTCTCGATATATAACATTAAACATTTAATTAAGTCCATAAGCATGACTCTAAAGGGAATAAATAAAAGGATTAATTTTATTGAAATTAATTAAATTATAGTTTGAATAAAATTAATCCTTTTATGTATTCCCTTGGAGTCAAAGTAGCAGTAATTTCAATAGATCTCTACATCTATTTAAACTAAATGTCTTCATATGACTTCTCACATGTTCTATTGCATGTGATTATTACCGAAAGAATCCTTAAAAAAATATAATTTAATTATTAATAATTATTAAGTGGATGGTAGATATTTAACCTCCATGTTTCTAGAATATTTGTGCTTGGAAGCGATGTTGTAATGTCCTATTATGTTATGTTATGTAAACATTTTGACTCGTAAAATAAAATTAAAATAAAAAATGAATTATTTAAAATAAAAATTAAATCAAATTGAATTAAAATATTTTCTAATAAATTAATGCTCATTAATATTGTTATCTTATTTTAGGTAAATTTGAGGTCATAGAGTCAATTTATCATTGGAAATTTTTGGGCTAAAAGTTCTCACAATCCATGGTATATATATATATATATATATATATCCATCTTAATCTTGGATGTATTAATCACTTGAGGAATTAAATCTTTCAAGATGCATTCCACAATTTTAATTTAATTATCAATTATTATTAAGTGGATAATCTCCATGGAATAATCTAGAATATTTATTGTAGTATGCATAAATCAAAGGTTGAGATTTATCTCCAAAGTAGTTATGAAATTCTTTCCCTTTTAATTAAATTGATTTAATTAAAAAATGGATTATGAATAAGTGTCAAATGAAGTGACCTTTATTTTTTGTGTATATGGTATTAATAAGGCATAGTATTGGTCCATGGTATTGTAACAAAGCCTATATACATATTAAAAATGTCTATGGTAAAATATGATAAATATTCATGGCTAAGAATTGTGTTCCATCATTTTAATATATATATTAAATTTTTATTGTTCTTTAATAATAATAATAATAATTTAAAATAAATTTAAAATATAGTGAGTTTTTATGATTTGTTTTTTTTTAACAATGTAAGATGTATTATGTAGTAATTGTTTTTATGTTTATTATGAATTGATGCCTATTTGCCATTACGACTCATTTAATTTATATGCTTATTCAATTTATATGGCTGAGCTATTTATTTAACATATATAATGTTAAAAACATATATTGTTCTTCAGGTTGGCTAACATGTGAAGTGCTCCAAGTGCACTAACACCATCTATGAAATTATCTTGTACAATTTAATATTGCTTTTGGTACCTTGAATCTTCCCTTTAATGTAGAGTTATATTTGGTTGGTGGAGATGATAGAAAAATATTATATAAATTATTAAATTATTAAATATTAAATAATATATATAATAAGATATATAAGTAAGAGGTGAAGTGTATTTGTTTCATTTTTTTTTGGTTAAGTAATGTGAGCTTAGAGATGACTAGCATGCCTAACTTGTGGCTTGAGTAACCACGACTCAGGGAAATCTAAGCCGTCAAAATCACTCAAGGATCACACTTGGCCTAAGCCAAACCACAACCACACTAACCCTTAGCATCACATCTTAGCAGAACGCCTTCACACTGTGTATTCTATGCCCCTTGGGCGAAATTGTATATTTGTTATATAAATGTTCTTTAAATATATAAATTGAGTGGAGTTAGTATTAATCACTAACAAGTAAATAATAATAATAATTATCAAATTAATAATAGTAATAATTTTTAGCTTGATAAGGGTTAGGTATTAAAAAAACTAGATCCCACTAGAGAAAAGCACCTACATATTTATCCATTACATCTATCCTGAAAGTAAGGACGATGGTGATCTATAATCATCTCATCCCTAATTTAATGATTTTTCATTACATTGTGAAATTTTTAATGACATTCAAAATGATATAAAATAAAAAAGATATTTTTAATTTAAGTGAGTTTGTATAAACAAGGAGTTGGTGCTCAAGCCGTCCCCACACGTAAACGATTCAATTTTGCATTCATTGAGGACAAATGAGTCCTCCCGCTCTAGGTGTAACTGCTGACCTCCAACACACCACAGGGGGTAACCATGTAATCTAAATTATTTGATTTTCAATAAAAAAATAAAATAAGGCCAGATATAGATAATCAATCATTGTAATAGGTAGTGGTATTCACAAAATGGAGCGACACATTAAATGATCACAATTCCTAAATCATACTCCTGGCGAGAAAAACAGTAGTGATAAATTTTAACAAGGATAATAGCAATCATAAAAAGAACAAAAGAAATAAGGAAAAGAAAAGAAAAATGCCAACTTAAGAACTATCCTCAAGTCAAACAGGAACATGTGCAACAAGTGAAAGCATATTAATTTTACTCTATACTATAATTGAAAATAGCTAATAATAAATATCGTGACTGATATTCATAACAAGAGAGAAAAACTTTATAATTTGGAGAATAGAACACATTAAAATTAAACAGATAAAGCAACACCACAAGTGAAACATACATGATTGCAGTCACTGATAAAACAAAAATTATTGTTAAATAAAAGATAAACATTTAGTTATCAATAATTCAAGACTAATCATTCAAAAATTATGTTGATAATATACGTATCGAAACACAAAAACCAAATGAGTTATTACTTAAATGAGAGCGAGCCTAAGATTTAATTCGTTGTGACAACAGATCGAAATAACAGGAAAAATAGATAGAACTAATAAAAATCACCAAACAAAACTTTCAGAATTGAGAATGAAAACTGTGTATCATGTATAGTCAGTTTCAGTATTTCCTAAATATTTTTCCACTTCTGTCAACAACCCCCGCATGACGGGAAACAAGGTTTTAAATAATAGTCTTAAAAATAACTTTTTTAATAAATGTTTATGTTGTAACTAATTAACATTGAAATAAATAAAAGTAAAGTAAAACTTGGGAATGAAATCATTAAACATCATGTCGCCTTTGCGGCTTTGATGACTTGGTCCTTTTAGTCAGCCCCATTGGAGAGAGTGTGTGTGCCCCACGCATCTTGGCAGTTGGTGCCTAAGTTGTAATCGGGGTAATTTTGTTCCATTCTTCTGGTTGATCTGTGACTGACTGCATTGGTGGGACCGGTTTAGCATCCTGTGACGTAGAAGTGAGCTGCTAGAATTTTGTGCTGTGTTTGAAATGATTTTTATGTTTGAGTAACTTGTCCCATTCAATAACTTGTCCCATTCAATAGCAGCTAACCATGGCACATTCTTGTATTTGGTAATTTCCACCACCAACTGTGATCTTATTTGATACCTGGTGGAAGGGAGATTTTGTATGATCCTGTTTACCCTGACCAAAACAATACTCCCTACAAAGGGCATATACAACTATGTATGAAGAAACTAATTTCCCCCCTAGCATGACTAGACAACCCAGATCCTATTACGTTGCTATCAATTGACCATAGAACCTCGGCCAAGAGATTGCCCAATTTTTCTCATTCTAGAACGAAGGCACACTGAATCTTCCTAAATAATTCCACTCGGTTATGAAGTCATTTATCTCTTTGATAACTTTTTCAAATTCATCCCTCATTAGCAACATAACGATTTTCTTCTCCTTTATCACACATAAAGAGAAAACACAATCGTATCTAGGAGGTAGCTCTAGTTCTGCCAAAGTGTCATCTTCCAAAGTATTGACCAGATCTATGATGGCATCGAGGTCTCCCAAACTTTTATGTAGGGCCTCAGATGTAGAATTTTCCTCCAGATTGGTGCTTTGTATTAGAGCCTTTTCACATTACAAAAGAATTTTCACATATGACTCAATCGTAGTTATTTTTTTCCAAACATCTCTCTAGATTTCTCCTTTAGCCTACATGAGTACCTTATTTCTTGTCATTATGACATGAGAAAATTCTTCTAGATTTTTGACCTGATTATGTTTCTCCTTCATAGCAACTTGAATTTCCTCAATTTTGATGTTCTTCCTCTCCACGACGACATCGAATTTGTGGTCAAATCTTGCGATTTATTCTTTGGCTAATTGTAACTCTTGTTCTAACTGAGTAATATCGATGTGTAATAAGTTGGGATCTTCTGACTCAGCTGTCTGGGCCAAACTAAGAGCCTTATTAATTGCAACCTTAAACTCTTCCAAGAGTTTTAGGTGTCACTCCTCTTTTTCGTGAGATTTTGTTCTCACTGCCTCTAGATACTTGAGAGCACTCTGTTGCTCTTCTTCCTTGATCCACATAACATCTTATATTTCCTGAAGATAAAGTTCAACCTTCTCTTTCCTTTCGAAAGCTTGTATCAGAACATGAGGGTCAGGGTCCAAGTTCTTCAGGATTTCTTGGATTGATTTAATATCTTTGTATTTCTCCTCTAGTAATTTCTTCATAGGAGCAGTATCTTTAGGGAGTCCAGACTGGCAAACAAAAATATCCTCCAATTCTTTGATCTGATTGGTCATGGTGCGCAGGGCCCACTAGAAAATTTGGTGCAATTTCTGACGGCCACTTCGTCGCTATTCCGACACATAGTCGTCGCAAGAGCGATAGTTCAACGATGGGCAAAACATGTTTTGCCATAACGTCGCAATTCTGACGCACTGAAAAAGTGTCGCACTACTGACAAATTTTCCGTCGCTTCCAAAAAAGCCTCACTCTCTCACGCCCAAACAGTCGCGCTTCCGACGTTTTTAAACTCGTCGCAATTCCGACGAAATGTGGTCCGACGTTTTTAAACCGTCGTGTACCCCCCGATGAAATGTGGTCCGACGTTTTGAACGTCGCTCTTCCGATGTTTGTAAACTGTCGCAATTCTGATGAAATGTGGTCCGACGTTTTGAACGTCGCTCTTCTGACGTTTTTAAGCTGTCGCAATTCAGACGCTGTATAAAAGTGTCGCAAGACCGACGCGTCCCATAGGCATCGCAATATCGATGCATTCCAAAAGCGTCGCAATACCAACCCTAGGAAGAACTGTCGCAATATCGACGGACGTCACAAGACCGACGGAAATCATTCAAGATGTCGGAAGACCGACGCTTACAAAGCGTCGGTATACCGACGACGGGTTCACTTAAAAAAAAAAATGAAACTTTAAAACAGGACAGTAAATCTCCAATATTTTTTATGAATTGTGGGCATTCCAATGACCGTGAAATATTAATATAATAAACCACCCCGCAGCGCTTCGACTATAAACAATCATATAAACATGGCTCTGTATTTCAAAAAACAGGTTTAAAATAGAAACAGGGCAACATTTTTTTTTCCAATTGTTATGAACATAATTTGACCGTGAAATATTAATATAATAAACCACCCCGCAGCGCTTCGACTATAAACAATCATTTTTTTTTCACAAGAGAAAAAACGTTGTTTTGAATATATTATATGAAGAAAAACAATCCATGAAGTCATTACATTTTCACATCTGAAGATTGGAACCCAAATATCCATCCAGAAAAGTGGAAGTCCCACCCCAAACAATGATAGAAAAATACCCCATGTCACATACAGGGACATGATATAAAACCCAGTAACGGTCCACATGGAGATTATCGACAATCCGAGAAAGCATCCAAATATGCCTGAGGCATCTATAAGAAAGTGAAATAGCAGTATGTAGAATAGTAAAGCAACAGATGGAGTACCGACGTCCATTGTTCCAAATACAAATTAAAGTACCCAAAATCCTTGAACAGAGAAAAATGCTAATCATGTGAGGAGTGTGATATGTCAAAAATATAAAAAGACCATCAGACCATATCAATAAACCAGCAACATAGACCAGCATCGCTAGTTTTGAAGGCAGAGTGATAACCTGTCAACACATAAAATAGTATCATAAAGCGGATACAGGAAATGTGCAGAGACATGTACTATTGATATACGCCTCACACAAAAAGCATCCATGATAGAGCAAAAATATGTATAAACCCAGGGTCGATTGTATGTTCTGGCTCGCTTGTTCCCGGAAATAAAAACCATCTGCAGAAACCCAGGCTCGCTTGTAAGATCAGGCTCGCTTGATTCCAAAATTGGTAACCATCTGTTGCATCCAAGATGTAAGGTTCAGGCTCGCTTGTTTCCATTAGTAGCCCGCTACAGCATCCACCCTGTTCATAGCAAAAAGGTTCCTGTAGATATACAGAGAAAGAGTATAATACGTAGACCATATAAACATGGCTCTGTATTTCAAAAAACAGGTTTAAAATAGAAACATGGCAACATTTTTTTTTCCAATTGTTATGAACATAATTCGACCGTGAAATATTAATATAATAAACCACCCCATAGTGCTTCGACTATAAACAATCATATAAACATGGCTCTGTATTTCAAAAAACAGGTTTAAAATAGAAACAGGGCAACATTTTTTTTTCCAATTGTTATGAACATAATTCGACCGTGAAATATTAATATAATAAACCACCCCACAGCGCTTCGACTATAAACAATCATATAAACATGGCTCTGTATTTCAAAAAACAGGTTTAAAATAGAAACAGGGAAACATTTTTTTTTTCTAAGTAAAGTTAATCTATTAACAGTGGGAATAAAATTACAGCATGACCGAAGTCAAAAACATTGCCCAGACTTATGGCAAATTTGTCATCAAAAAATCAAAAAATAAGACTGCCCTCATACGGGGAAACCAGTCTTGAACGTTTACAGAATTCAAAAATATTACAGAGGTCCAGCACAGTAATATAATCTAAAACATGCCCAATTAAGTGGGCCTGCGAAGCAAGAAAACCAAATTAACCAAACTACTCCTCCGGTGGTTCCTCGACGATTCGGCACCATCCTTCGGAAGGTCCAGGATTCCTAGGTGCTATCTCCACATTCGCGACACTGCTCCCCTCCTGAAGGCCCGAATGCTGGTCGGCTTTTTTTGAGCTCAAACCTGCCGGACGGGTGCATTGTTCCTCCATTTGGGCCTCCTCACGGAAAACCACGGTGATTGAAGCTGTGATTCGTGGGCGGTTCAGAGAGAAATTAAAGGAAAAAAGTGCAGTACGCGTTGTGGGAGAAGGTGAAGCGGTGGGGAAAGGAGGAGCAGGGGAGCCCATACGGTGGCCAGATCCTAGAACCTGACCCCGCCCACTCCTAGTGTTTGGATAACGACCTGCGTAATAATCACTGGACTGGGAAGACGACTTGGTTGAGGGGCTGGAGGGAGCGCGCAGGGGTTGACCTCTAGTGGTTCCCCTGCGGTAACACATCCTTTGACGCAGGTGAGGCATGGGTGCAGTCTCAGCAGTGGGCACAAGACGAGATGAAGAAGCAGAATTCCAAGAAACCGAGGAAGACAGACATAGACCAGACCGAGAGAAATGCAGATATGCACCAAGGTCTAAGCAGCAGTTCAGCTGGCCACTTCTCCTTCTCGTCACAGTGAGCAGGCAGTGTATCCCAACAACCGGCTCGTCTGAAAAACCATAGCGAAACGCCATTTTATCGACCCGACTGCAATGCAATCGAAGAACGGCCATCATAATTAATCTCTCATTAATGAGAGCCGAAGGCTGGATCATATTGGAGCATGCAGAATCGCTAACAGGAGTGGAGGTCCGATCTTGAACAGTGTTAAAACTTAATGCGATTTGATGTGAAAACCTTGGAACTTAAATATCGGCTAACTGAACAGCGTTAAAACTTAATTGGATTGATATGAAATCGCCACATCCATGTCCCATCGCCTTAAACGCCATCGAATGCACCCGCATCCGGGAACAGGGCAACTTTTGATTGAGGACACGTGGCAGAAATTGATTGGAGCGGATCTTTGTTTGGGCCGCTCGCGCAGTGGAAATCCGGACCCGAAAAAGATTAGGGCGAATTTGATAAGAAATTCGCGTCACAACTCTCCCTCCGTACGCCAGCCCAACTTCGGACCCAAAAAATATTAGGGTGGAATTCATTTGGTTTTCGCGTCACAAAATTGGCCGACGTCAGCAGGCTATTTTGGAACGCGAATTTGGTTTGAATTATGGTTTATCGTCGTTTGAAGTCCGGCGGGCTCCACGGCTAAAGGGTTCGTTTGAAGTTTTGACAAAGGTTTTGTTATATATTTTATTTTATATAAGACACGGTGGAATAGTTTTATTGTTTGTTAAGGTCCCACACTGGTTTTGGTAATATTTTGTTTTAAATGCGACATATATATGTTTTATATATATATATTTCATATATATATTAAAACATTTATAAATTGTGGACCCCAGGAGCATTTTAATAGATTTGTTATTTGCATAGTTTTGTTATGTTTTTAATATATGCGTTGCATATAAAAGAAAAGGGTTGTGAGCCTGTTTTGGAATGTAGTTGTAAAGTTTATTACTAGCAATTGCACCAGGAGGTGCAAGGGAACGCCGAAAGGAGGAAATAACATTACTTGAGCTCGCATTAGTGAGGCTCATTGACCTATTTGAGTAGAAGGATACAGAAATGGTTTTCAATCCCTCTCAAGCCTCTAGAAATGGAATTGATATTGGTTGCCACAAACTGAAGCTTGTGTTGATTAACATCACTAAAGTTTGAGGCATGATAAACCAAGATACCCAATATTAGTGCTACAAATTCAAATCGGGGATTATTGTTAATATAAAGAAAATCAATTGCCCAATTTTGATAAACCAACACTAATCTCTGCACATAAGGCTGCTTTAGGACTCTCGAGGGGATATGAAACTCGGCATGTAGAGTAATGTCATTATGCAAAAATTCAACGCATGCCATGTTCACTGGACAAATAAAATATGGAACACTACACAATTAGAAAATGACATTGCAATAGCAAGTCAATAGAAGGTCAACACATGCGAGGACAGGTGGGTGAAATTTTTCAAGATTATGTCAGTGATGATGAATTGGAACAGTGTCCTGAACATAAACCCAAAAATTTTCCATTTCCTTTTAAGAAACCAACACAAATTATGCAACACCTATACAATTGGGTAGGGATAGAATAATGTGAAAGAAATATTAAGGGAAACTATGAATTTCCATATACACTATTCAAATAAGGAGATACTTCAAAAAAATAAATTATGAAAGCAATAACAAGAAAGCCATTCAAAAACTGTCAAATTTGGAATTTTAGAAAGAATTCCCTCAATTGAAAAGTCAGATATAATCCATCTACAACTTTAGACTTCCAATATAACAAAAAAAATATCTTAAGCATATCCAAATTTAAATATATTTAAATATGTATCAGGTGGGAAACCTAAAACAACTCTAAACTTGGTCTGTAACCTAAAATTCTTCCACAATAGGTTCAAGTGACTCCCAAATTCAAATGCAGGATTCTACAAGATCACGGTAGTGCTTGGCATATTTTCTCTGTGCAAGGCAAATAAAACAATAGACCATTTTCTTTGAACCATGCTTGAGCAACATGCTGAAAAGATGCCTTCCACAGGTTTGTATCATAGTCTCAAAGATGTAAATATTGTCAAAACCACTGTCACGGTCTTGTAGGCAAAAACGAAATGGTCCATTCTCTTTAAACCACGCCTGACTGAGCAACATGCTGAAAAGGTGCCTTCCTCAAGTCTGTATCTGTCTCTCAAAAAAATTAATATGATCAAAAGCACAACCACGGTCTTGTATATCCCCAGAAACCTACAAAGAAACTGATATCTACCAAGGAATGAACCATCATTAGCTAACCCAGAAGAGTGCCACAACTTACACATTAATTATTAGGATAACAACTTGTTTGAGGGCCAATCAACAAATAGCATAGCACCATTTCTTCTCTGTGAAATCACTGTAAATATGTAAGTGTTGAAAATGCAGCAAGATGATGGAGCTTAGTGAAATGAAGTCGCCTTCACTAAGTGGGCCCGCAGGCAAATTCTGGCGCAAAAATCTATTTTTAGACTATGTCTATTTTTAGACATATGGAGCATGGTTCGGGGATTCCAGTTTGAGATTCTTGAAGTATGTGTCATGTTGGTAAAAATAGATGAGACTCTAATTTTGAGGTCAAAGAGGTCGAAGTCTATTTTTAGACTGCCTCTCCTTAAAACAGGGAAGTCAAATATTATTTACCCTTAATAATATTTAGACTATAAACAACAGTTTACTCTCTTGGAGCACTTCAGTTCGAGCTACAGAAGTGGCTCATGCATCTGACAGAGGAATCACGTGGTTCCCAAGGGTTGGATGGCATCATGCATGGTTGACTTCAGTTGGACTTCAGTGGCAGAAGTTTGGAGGAGTTAATGAGACAGATAGTGGAGTTGTGTTCTGTTTATTTTAGTTGAACTGATTGAGATTAGTTTAACTAGCTAATCAATTAGTTATGAGTGGAGTGAATTAAAAATTATTTAATTCATTAATTAGTAACTCATTATTCAACTCAAGAACACATCAGTTCACTACAGTGCATGATCAGTTCAGTGGAGACCAGTGAAAGAGGTAGATGAAAGGGTGGAGTTAGCTATCAGTTGTGACTATACTGTTGCTATTTGCAACACACAGATAGGTGGAGTAAGCCCATGAGGATTACACAGTTCAGGCTGGTGGTTTATCTATATAAAGAGGCCATCCCATAGCATTGAAACACGCAATAGAGGCAAGGCAATTGGCGGTGAGTTTTGAACCAGTAACCTGTTCAAAACTGAGCTAGATTGTGGGTAACTGTATGAGAAAGTACCGAGTACTTGTGAGGAGTATTGTACTGAGTTTGTTACTTGATTTCTCCATTATAATATACACAATAGCTGCGGGGTTTTCAGCTATAAGCTTTCCCCATATATACTGTGTTAATGTGTATGATGATTTGATGTGTTATCGCTTGATTTTATTTCCGCATGTGTGATGATCTGAGTGGAAGAGATTATGTGTTGCATATAAATTCGAATTGTATGTGATCAGGATAGTCTCGGTGGATAATTAATCATTATTCAAAAAATTTCTACATGGTATCGGAGCTATTGAAGCAGAGATTGATCATCACAGTGATTACAAACTTATTTCGGTAGACAGAGTCTGCATGCGGGCCAGGTAGCCTCCGGATTCATCTTTCTTCGGAAAGTGAAAGGTCCGGTAAATGCCCCTTGCAGTCAATCTCTATGCTAGAAATAATTTGTTCTCACAGATCTAGAGCGGTTGAGCTTTGAGGTGGAATTCGAAATTTTGCAGCAGTTTTGTTTTCTTGGTGCCAGTGTTGAAAATGTCTTTCAACGGTTTGCGACTCGAATATGCTCTTGAAGGAAGTTCGAATTATGTTGCATGGAAGGATCGCATGGAAGCAGTATTAGAAGATAATGGTCTCAAGGAGTTCGTAGATACGGATGTCCAAAAGCCCACTGATCCTGCTGAAGTCGATGCATGGCAAAAGAAGATGGCGAAGTGTCGAAGGATCCTGTTGGAAGGCGTCAAGGATCATATTGTATCCAGCCTGCATGGAAAGGCTACTCCATATTTAATGTGGAAAGCTTTGACGGATCTATTCCAGAGTAAGAGTGACCAAAGGAAGCTGGCGCTCAAAGATAAGCTCATGAACATCAAGATGGAGAAGGGCGACAGTATCGCCAAATACCTCACGAAGTTCACTCAGTGCAGAGATGAGCTGGGAAGTGTGGGGGTGACTGTCGAAGACGAGGACATGGTCAACCTGGCTCTCCTTGGTCTTTCGAAGGCTTGGCACTCATATCAAGATAGTGTCAATGGTCGGGAGAAGTTTCCAGGATGGGAGCGCCTTTGGGCAGATCTCATGCAGGAGGAGATAAGGAGGACTACTCGAGATGGATCTTCATCAAAGGGAGCTGATGAAGAAAACTGTGCTTTGGTGGCCAAAGAAAAGAAAGGGAAGGGTAAGAAAACCTCTCATTCTGGTGCAAAGGGCAAGAAGCAGGATATGGCGAAAGTGAAGTGTTTTCACTGCCATGATCATGGACATTATGCTACCAATTGTCCAAATAAGAAGAAGAACAAGCAAGCGGGAAGATCTGCAGATGGAGAAGCTTTGGCTTCACAGTTCGAGCTTGACTTTTCACTAATTGCATGCTTGGTTTCAAGTGTGATGGGATCGGTGTGGTTCTTGGACAGCGGTGCGTCATTTCATATGACGGGAGATCGGGAGTTGTTCTCAGATCTGGAGGACAAGGATTTGGGTATGCACATCGAGATGGGCGATGACAGTAGATACAGTGCGACTGGTATCGGTACCGTATCCTTTCAGAGGGAGTCTGGTAAACCCTTTGTATTAAAGGATGTCATGCATGTACCTGGATTGAAGAAGAACCTGATTTCAGTAGTGATGTTGGAGGATAAGGGGTATGATGTGGTCTTCAGCGAAGGAAAAGCCTTCCTGCGTAGTAAGACTACTGGAGAGACCCGGAAGATAGGGGTTCGGACCAAGAACCTTTATCAGTTGCAGGTAGATGGCTGCGCAGCTATGGCATGCAAGGCGGGAGAAGTGGTGAGTCGGGATGATGAGGGCGAACTGTGGCACAGGAGATTGGGCCACCTTCACCATGGAGCTTTGAAGATTCTGCAGCAGATTTCTACTGGGCTTCCTAAGGGCACTCTTGCGCAGTCAGATCAGTGCAAGGGGTGTACCTTGGGGAAGTATGTGAAAGCCACCTTTCACGAGAAGGATAGTCACGCCACGATGATCCTTGAGAGAGTTCACACAGACGTGTGTGGTCCTTTCTCAGTTGCTTCGACAGCAAAGCACAGGTATTATGTGATCTTTGTTGATGATTTCTCTCGAAAGTGCTGGATCTTCTTCATGCAGAAGATGAGCGATACATTCGCGAAGTTCTGTGAGTTTAAAGCACTGGTCGAGAAGGAGTCGGGGAAGAAGGTGATTGCTCTAAGGAGTGATAACGGTGGTGAATTCATCTCGGCTGAATTCAAGGAGTTCTGCAGCGCAGAAGGGATTCGTAGAGAGCTCATCGCACCCCATAACCCACAGCAGAACGGGGTGGCTGAGCGGAAGAACAGAACGATCGTGGGTGCTGCACGGGCGATGTTGCATGATCAGGGCCTACCCCTTCACTTGTGGGCTGAGGCATGCAATACAGCAGTGTATGTGCAGAACCATTGTCCTCACAAGGTTCTTGGCATGAGTACACCAGAGGAGGCTTATTCTGGCAAGAGGCCTGATATTTCCCATTTGCGGATTTTTGGTTCTCCTATCTACATGCATGTGACGAAGGATGCGAGAAGGAAGCTGGATCCGACCGCAGAGGTTGGAATATTTGTGGGGTACACTGATACACCTCACAACTACTAGGTGTATTTGTCAGACAGTCGAAAGACTGTTGTGCGACGGGATATAAAATTTCAGGAGGAGAAAGCCATGCAGTGTTCGCTTGAGAGGGAGCTACACTTGCATGCAGATGAGGAGCCGTTAGTTCCTAAGGAGGAGCTTCCGGATGTGGATCAGCCACAAGAGGAGGTTCAGGAGGTGGAAGAAACCACCCAGGCAGCGCCAACCATCAGAGGGCGCATGCGCACTACAGAAGCTGAGCGACTGGCTCGGGATGCAGAGAAGGTTGTAGGACCACTTACAGCACAGCGCAGACAGAGACAGTCACCGGATCGGTACACTGGATACATGGCTCTTGTGAGTCAATGTGTTGTGACGGAGCCATCCTCTTTTGAGGAAGCTGTGGAGGAACCCACATGGGTTGATGCCATGATCGAAGAATATGATTCGATTGTCAGAAACAGTGCATGGGAGATTGTCCCAAGACCGGAGGGGAAATCAGTGGTGGGTTCGCGATGGATCTACAAAGTGAAGCAGGCGGCTAACAGGAGTGTGGAGAAGTACAAGGCAAGATTTGTTGCCCGAGGCTTCTCACAGATAGAGGGGATCAATTATGAGGAGACCTTTGCACCTGTCGCAAGGTATTCTTCCATACGGACGATCCTAGCTCTCTCAGCGCAGATGGGGTGGCACATTCATCAGATGGATGTGAAGACTGCGTTCCTCAACAGAGTCATTGAGGAGGAGGTGTACATAGAGCAGCTCGAAGGTTTCGAGATCTTCAGCAGCGAGTCGCATGTGTGCAGGCTCAAGAGAGCGATGTATGGGTTGAAACAAGCACCTTGTGCTTGGTACACACGGATAGACAGTTATTTCACCGGACTTGGATTCTCCAAGAGTGAGGCGGATCCTAACCTATACCAGATTGTGGTGGAGGGTAAGTTGTTGATCATTGTACTTTATGTAGATGATTTGATTTTGACAGGTGATGAATTGTTGATACACTCATGCAAGGTTGATCTTGCAAAAGAGTTTGAGATGAAGGACTTGGGCCTCCTTCATTATTTCCTGGGATTGGAAATTTGGCAGCGCAGTGGTGGACTGTTTGTTTCTCAGGGTAAGTATGCCCGGGAGATACTGGAGAAGTTCAACATGCATGGCTGCAAGCCTGTTGATACTCCTCTTCCCGGTGGTTGGAGGAAGGAGGATGCTACTTCGGCGGAGGTAGTGGATGCCACTGTCTATCGACAGTTGGTGGGGTCGCTTATGTATCTGGTCAATACACGACCCGATATATGCTATGCAGTTAACCAGCTTTCGCAAGTTATGGTTAAGCCTACCAAGCTCTTTTGGAAGGCAGGCAAGCATGTATTGCGCTATATTAGAGGCACATCGGGATATGGTCTATGGTACAGACAGGAGGATGAGTTGAGGCGGCAGTGCTTCAGGCATCGGTATCATCATATCAGAGATTGTGTTCAACGGAGAATCATGATGCTTTCATATGTTCCCACGGAGGATCAGGATGCCGACATCCTGACGAAGGCGCTCACCAGGAGCAAGTTCGAATTCCACAGAGGCAGGATAGGGGTTGCAAATAATCCATATCTTGCTGAGAGGGAGTGTTGAAAATGCAGCAAGATGATGGAGCTTAGTGAAATGAAGTCGCCTTCACTAAGTGGGCCCGCAGGCGAATTCTGGCGCAAAATCTATTTTTAGACTATGTCTATTTTTAGACATATGGAGCATGGTTCGGGGATTCTAGTTTGAGATTCTTGAAGTATGTGTCATTTTGGTAAAAATATATGAGACTCTATTTTTGAGGTCAAAGAGGTCGAAGTCTATTTTTAGACTGCCTCTCCTTAAAACAGGGAAGTCAAATATTATTTACCCTTAATAATATTTAGACTATAAACACCAGTTTACTCTCTTGGAGCACTTCAGTTCGAGCTACAGAAGTGGCTCATGCATCTGACAGAGGAATCACGTGGTTCCCAAGGGTTTGATGGCATCATGCATGGTTGACTTCAGTTGGACTTCAGTGGCAGAAGTTTGGAGGAGTTAATGAGATAGATAGTGGAGTTGTGTTCTGTTTATTTTAGTTGAACTAGTTGAGATTAGTTTAACTAGCTAATCAATTAGTTATGAGTGGAGTGAATTAAATATTATTTAATTCATAAATTAGTAACTCATTATTCAACTCAAGAATACATCAGTTCACTACAGTGCATGATCAGTTCAGTGGAGACCAGTGAAAGAGGTAGATGAAAGGGTGGAGTTAGCTATCAGTTGTGACTATACTGTTGCTATTTGCAACACACAGATAGGTGGAGTAAGCCCATGAGGATTGCGCAGTTCAGGCTGGTGGTTTATATATA
The DNA here is from genome assembly GCA_034641835.2 of Pinus albicaulis. Taxonomy (NCBI): domain Eukaryota; kingdom Viridiplantae; phylum Streptophyta; class Pinopsida; order Pinales; family Pinaceae; genus Pinus; species Pinus albicaulis. Next base: position 25,473 of record JAXQQM020084561.1, read on the forward strand.
TAAAGAGGCCATCCCATAGCATTGAAACACACAATAGAGGCAAGGCAATTGGCGGTGAGTTTTGAACCAGTAACCTGTTCAAAACTGAGCTAGATTGTGTGTAACTTCATGAGAAAGTACTGAGTACTTGTGAGGAGTATTGTACTGAGTTGTTACATGATCTCTCCATTATAATATACACAATAGCTGCGGGGTTTTCAGCTATAAGCTTTCCCCATACATACTGTGTTAATGTGTATGATGATTTGATGTGTTATCGCTTGATTTGATTTCCGCATGTTTGATGATCTGAGTGGAAGAGATTATGTGTTGCATATAAATTCGAGTTGTATGTGATCGTGGATAGTCTCGGTGGATAATTAATCATTATTCAACAAATTTTCTACGAATATTTAAGAAAGGAAGACTAGAAGTAGGGCAAGAAAAAGGTTAAATACTTCACCGATTTTTGTTAGATTGCAAGCTAGTTTCGAGCAGATCAAAGTGAGAAAATTATGAAAGTGCATAGATTTCTCAATGTGGAGGAATATACTTCATTTTTTCATTATCTTGAATACATGAAATATAGAAATAGAGGGTTTTCGAGTAGTTCCTTTCTCCAGACACATCTTGTCTCGTGTGACGATAATTTTTTTTTCTCACTATATGTGATTGTGCGATCATGTTTTGTTTCGCAAATTGGGGAAGGATTAAGTATCATTTTTTAGCATATTATAAGATCGATTGAATCCCACTTGTAGATTTATTGCATGGTATTAGATCTATATTTCTACACATGATACCACACACACAAAAAATATGCATCGTATATTTTTTATTTAGGAAAAAAATGATTTTGTGTTTCGATGGGTTTGCTCTGTAAATAAATCATTACCAAATATTTTAGCGGAATAATTGGCAGGAAAATATGTAGGAGAGAAAAACTCTTTAACTAATTGATAAATCTCAAAACAAAAGGGTTCAATGGAGGATCATATTCCGTAATCTCCAAATATTGAACATCAAGGTAAATGGCATTCCAAAACACAGGATTGGTTTCTTCATAAATAATTTAAAGGTTAAAATCCAACATGAGGTTCCCTTTCGTGAACCTAATTCATTGGAGAATGAATTCACAGGAGAAATTCTTTTGAAAGAAAATTATGAAAACAAGGAAGTCGACCTCACAACTATAAAGATGGAAGTGTTCTTTCTCATTGCCTCCCACAACCTACAAGGTCGAAACAAAACAACTAGAGGAAAAAGAGAAAAGGGACTTCCTTGCGTCTTACAGAAGACAGCAGAAGTTCATAAGCAAAGCGAGAAGAAACTGTTTTATAGATTGTGAAGAGGAGGAAGAAAAATGAACAAGAAAGATCAAGAAGAGGATATACACCAGGAACTAACCCAAGAGAAACAGAAAAAAAAAATACAAAAATATATTTCTTAATGCATCACGTAAATTAGCACTCCTAAAAATTTCCAAGATTGAAGGAGATATCAAGGTAAAAAAGGTAATAAGAAAGACCTGACTGTTGGTACTACACATAATTTTATTCATTTTAACATAGCCAAGGAATTGAATTATTTCTATATTCAGTACCAAAGTGTCAAGTGATGGTTGCAAATGGACGTAACTATAAATTTCTTAGACATTTCAATATCAATCGAAACATGATATAACACATATTGAATAGTCCAATTATTTCCATTTCAATGGATGGTGGAAATTTGTGGTCAGAGTCCAATGGTTACAATATTTGGGGATAATAGACTTTATTTTTCAAGACATTTTCTTGAAAGTTTCCTAGGAAGGAAAGGAAATTGAATTAAAGTGCAGACACCAGCGTAGAAATCAGGGAAGATAATCAACTCTAATGGCATGAAAATTATTAATAATAATGTCTAAGATGTACAATTGCACAATTATTTCACTAGATGTTCACACATCAAAATCATCTATTTCCCCACATATAAAAAGAACATTTGATAATTCCATCTAAGGTATTTCTGAGATTCCTCTAAGGCCTCCCACCTATTCATGATTATGATCATGTTACTCATTTGATTCTATAAAGTTTTGCGTATATCCCTATGCCCAAAAGAGTTAAATTGAATGTATGGTTGAAAAAATGCTAGAGGCACATATGATTCAACCTAGCAAAAGTTATTTCTCTACTCCGTAGCATTGGTACAAAAGAAGGAGGGACCTTCTATATATGTCCATATTATAGGGACCTTTAAAATCTCCACTATTAAAGATAAATTTCCCCATTCCTGCTATTGATGAATTATTGGATGACCATATGGATAATCATTTCACCAAGCTGAAATTAGAATGAATACTAACGATATTTAGAAAACAACATTCGTAAATCATGGCAGGATTATGAAGTTTTATTCATGCCTTTTGATTTACCATACACCTTTCCCACATCTCAAGGTTTGATGAATTCCGCCTTCAAACCCTTCCTTAAAAATTGTGTGAGCATGCTGATGACATACTAACCTACAAAAATTCTTCAAAGGATCATGTTGAACATGTTGATAGGGTAAGAAAAATATTGGAGGAGAACTAATTGTATAAAAAACTTCCAAATGATTCTTTAGGGGTGCAAGAGGTGGAATTTTTCTGGCCATATTATATCTCAAGTATGTGGGTGTTAAGGTAGATCCTAACAAAATTAAAGCACACATGAATGAAAACCCCCCAACAACCCTAAAGCATATTCAAGGATTTCTCGAGTTGACAGGGTATTATCGCAAGTTTGTTAAGAATTATGGGAAAATAAGAATACCTCTAACAACATTATTGAATAAAGATGCATGTTTTTGGTCCTAAGAAGAAATTAAGTCCTTTGAATATCTTAAATAGGAAATGTGCCAAATTCACATTTTAGCTACTCGAGACTTCACAAAAACCTTTACAATGGAATGTGATGCCCCAGGAAATGGAATTCTGTGGTGCTGTTGCAAGAAGGAACACCATTACTTTTGAAATTTGTCTAATCAAGGAAATTACTTGCTATAAGCCTAATTATGAGAAGAAATTTTTGACAATACTACACGCCCCGAAGCAATAGTCTTCGTATCTAATAAAGAAGACATTTTAAAGTAAAAGCAAACCATGATAAACTTAAATAATTTTTGAACAAATATTATCTTCAAAATAACAAAAAAAATGTAAGTCACTAAGATGTTGGGGTTATGACTTTGAAATACCACACAAAAGGGAGGAAAAATTGTTAGGGATGCACCTCTTAAGAAGGGACAAGGATGGGGAAGCATTTCTCTATGCCATTTCTATTATCCAACCTAGCTAGATAAGTGAAGCAGGGAGGAATGGAAGAATGATTAAGAGGTGTGTAAACTCATTAAAAAATTATAACAGATCCCACTACATATGATAAATTTATCCGTAAAAAAATGACTCTCTATGGTACAAATATGGTTTATATCTATGTAATAATTCTAACTCAAATAAAATTATGTTGGAATTACACACCTCTCCTTTAAGAGGGCACTCAAGATTTTTAAAAACATACTAGAGGGTCAAGAAAAATATTTTGGGATGACCTTCAATATGATATTCAAAAAAATTTTTTGGAAGTATGTTGGGTTGTTCAACAAAATAATGTTAATACAATTAAGACAAAAGGTCTATTACAACCGTTAATGATTCCAATCCAAAGATCAGAGGAGGTCTCAATGGATTTTCATCACAAGTTTGCCCAATTATGAAGGAAAGCGTGTCATCATGGTGGTAATTGATAGAATTACCAAGTATGCACATTATTGTGCATTGTCTCATCCTTTTAAAGCTAGTATATTTGCTACTTCATTTATGGAAACTATTCAAAAGCTACATGGAAACCCAACAATTATTGTAAGTGACAAAGATCCTATTTTCACAACAAATTTTTGGATGGGAATTTTTTTTTTCTTGGTACTCAATTATCTCATAACTCATCTTATCATCCTCAACCAATGTAGAAAACCGAGATAGTTAACAAATGTTTGGAAGGATTTTTTTTTTTTTTTGCATATGATAAAACAAAATGGGCTTTGTTGCTACTTCCTAAAATTAATGTAGTATAACACTTCCCTTCCATACTACAAAGAAACACTACCCTATCTATGGAACTTTATGGATATGCCGTACTATCCATCACATCATATTTAAGACAAAATTACAAGGTTCAAGAAGAAGATCACATCGAACATCAACAAAAAGTTATGCAAATCAAGAGATAATGTCACTATGGCACAAAATAAAATGAAATAATAGGTAGATCACTATCGCCGTGAAATATGTTTTGATGTAGTGACTTCAGCTACTTTTACTGATACATCCATACAAGAAAAATTCCTAAATAAATCTAAGAAGGATAATAAATTATGACCCAATTACTATGATCCTTATAAGGTTTTAAAAATATGTGTACTATGGCATGCTTTAATCAAGCTTCTCGCATATTCCAAAGCACACCCAATTTCAATGTTTCATGCTTAAAGTTAGGTTATCTTTTTAGCAAGATCCCAATTCAAACAACATTTCTAGAAATTGATGAGCAAGGAAAAATCACATTGGAGCCTTAACTAGTCATGGAAGGAAGTACCCTCATGTATCATGAAATCAATCACTCCCATAGTATCTCATTAATCGAAGAACTTACCCACAGAATATTCCACATGGGAGTGAGATAATTTTATACAGCACTATCCATAACTACTCAATCATCGTAGGACACCAAATCTTTTTGAAGGACAAGGGCATGTTAGATCCCTATACACTAGTGTATCCCCCTCATTTTTATCGTTAGGTGTATCCCCATTGTGCTATCGTTATTCCCATTAACTCCCTATATTGTTATTGTTTTTCCAAGATACTATCTCACTATTGTTATTGCAGCTCCTTATAATTATTATTATTATGTAGACTCGACTATATTGTAACCCATTAGACTCCCATATATACCAGGGAGGTATTTTCATTTTTATCATCCATGCATTTTTCATTTATGAGTTTTAAAGGAGGTTTCCCCTCAAAGAGGCTAATTTTCAAGTCATTATTCATCTTTTGTTTTGTTTCTTGTATCATACAGTACAACATATTGGCATCCATTTCTTATTTTATTCATGTGATCCGTTTTGCATTATTGATATCATCTAATGATTCAGGAAAAAATGAAGGGACCATATCATTAGTAACCAAAACAATAGATGAAGTGAAATCAATAAACCTTTTAGGAGGCTTTCTTTCTCATGAGATCTTCTAAGTGTTGGTTTTGGAATTTCAACATTTTCCTTAATTTCTTTAACATCTACAACTTATTTATCATTAAAAGTTTCTTCTTCATTCCACGTATATGTAGATAGTTTAGTCTCAATCTATTTTTTTTTATTTTGTGTTTGTTCTTGAAATTTTCCATATTTCAAAATATATTTTACGTGATATGATCTAATAAAATAATATCCATAAAATACTGCTGTGCCTTTCTTTGATGGCTATTTTGTGGTAAATAAGGTCCACAACGTATATCCATTAGAAAAATCATCATAACTAAAAAATATGTACTTCTTTGATTTAGGTTCTAATTTAGAATGTCTATTCCAATGGCCAAGAGAACACACATCACGACCAATTTTTTTTTTCAATTTGAATAGTCATAGGGATGACATGTCCATACATCTTTAGACATTTCGCAGTTTATTGCAAGAAAATATGATCGATTGAAAACATAATAAGAAGTATTGATCGTTCCAACCACAACTCTTCTTGCAAATTGATATTTGTTAAGACGCCCTCCTTCCTCTTTCTAGAAGAGTCTTATTCATGTGTTATGCCACACCATTTTGCTGAGTATTAAATTTGTTTTATGTGACTCAAAATCCCATCTTCGTTGTAATATTCTTTCAAACCTAAAGAAGTGAACTACCCTCCATTATATTTTCTTAGTAATTTTATTTTCCTATTAGTTCTATTTTCAACGAGAGTTCTAAATTATTTAAATGTTATAAATACATCATATTTTATTTTTAATACATAGAACCATAATTTTTTGGAGAAATCATCTATAAATGAAACAAATTATGACAATTCTCCGAAATAAATAGTAGGGATGGACCCCAAACATCAGAATGAATGTAATCAGGAGTACCTTTACTACTATGGTTACCTACTTTAAATTTATGTCTACATTATTTCCAAAGTAGATATTGTTCCTATAAAATTAAATTTGGAGAATAAAAGTTTGGAAGTAGCTTGCAATTTATCAATAATTGTAGTCCCTTATTGCTCATATCACCCAGTCATTAATGCCATAAATGGGTGGATTATTTCACCTACTCAGATGCGACCGTTGCTTCACTAATCGATTACTCATACAACTTATAAAGGTTCCTCCCAAATAAATTACATATTTTTTAATTCATATACATCTCGCATCCGTTAATGTTTTAGAATACCATAAAAATTCTTCATTTTGAAACTCCTCAACCCCACTATACTTATAGGATATATTGTTAACCATAAGGAAAAATCCACCTTAAATAAAATCATATGTTGAAAATCAATTTTTCTGTGGACACATATAATGTGATGTTCAAGAATCTAATAGTGAGTCATCATAATATATAGGAACATAAAAAATTGACTATAATTCATTAATCATTCTTAGACATGATTGAACTGGATTTTCCTCTTTTTTTACTCTTCGTTGGATTCATGACTTATCTAGTAGTCTTTCTTAAGATGCACTGAATTTTTGCATAACCAATATCTCAATTTACTCTTCTTTCCTTTTGATTTTAACCTGGATGTACTCAATTTATCTCGTCTCTATTTGGAGTTTCCTCTAACCACCATTGTTTTTTATGCTAAGGTTGAAATGTACTGATTTCCCACCTCTACAAAACCTATCTAAAATAACAACAAGACAAATTATAAAGTATCCATTTTTCACAATAAGATGGGGGTTAGAAAATTTGTCCGATAATCTGCTCTCAAACACAATTTCAATTTAACTATCTTATCTTCGCATCGAGTATAACACCTATACTATTTAACTATAAATTAGGATTATTAAACACATTTAGGTGATCAACAATTAAAAGCTTCCTTTCATCTTTAATTTATACAATGTCCTATTTAATTAGGTCTATTTCATCAAGGATTTTGTGATATATACACCTTCAAACTTAGTCTCCAACCCTACTATTGTCACTTCTTTGAAAATATTGAATAAAACATGATTATTGAGACACAACTGAATTGTACTCAGAGCTATCACATTTGGCTCCTCCCGTTCAACATTGATCATCATCACAAGATTCTTTATTTCTCCACCTAAGGCATTAATCAAACCTTGTTGTACTAGTAGATACATGTTTTTAACTTCCATAATTTAAATTTTTTTTTCCCATAAAATTTCTCAACATCAAATTTTGTAGTCTTCTTCGCAAAAATACCACACACTTGAACACAATATTCTTTGCAGAAGCTTGAAATGGAGATAATTGTAATACATTTCATGTTTTTAAGTTGTAACTAATCCGTAGTGAATAAATTAATTAAAGTGAGTGTGAAAATTCATAGGGGATTAAATTTTCCCTCGATTGTGAGTGATTAGTAATCCATGATTGTAACCAGGGTTTCATATTAAAAATATTATTATTTGCATCAATTGACTTCTGTTGAGTTTTCACTATGAGTCATTTTTTAAGCTATATATGATTTAATTAGAATGGTTCTTGAACTAGGACTTACAAAAAAATCCTTACAGCCATTGAATTACTTAATTCCTAAAGTTTTGGATTAGTATATGCACCAAGTCTTCAAATCATAGTTTGGTGAAATCAAACAAGGGAAAAGAGGTATTTGGGTCTTTAAAATTTTTTTAATGTTTTATAACATTATAAATATTTTATAAATACATAATGTATAGAAAGATAGAGTTGAATATTCCAAGCTCTATTATTTAAAATCTCATTCTATGTTTGTAGGGTGAAATTCCAAACATTAATATATCTTGGGTTGTAATGGCGATAGTGTCATTTGATCTTCACTCGCAAGGAAAATACTTACATGTATTAGTTTAAAAATTAAAAATATATCTCAAGGAAAAAATTTTATGTATCGTGTGAGGATATTTGAAAATTGTATAATTGGGAGAATTAATTCCCTTCAAATTTTAATGCTTTAGTCCATTGAAAATATGTATGTGAATGGAAGAATTTGCACAAATACACTAAACTTAAGAAAGTTGGTTTGTGGTTTAACAACAGTGAAAATATTATAATAGTAATTTTAATACTCAAAACCCCATATGGGGTGTTTTCGAAGAAAAAAGGTGGGAGGGGGCCGTGACTCTTAAAAAAATTTCTCCACCTAGACAAGAGACCGAGGGACGTAATATCATGCCTCGTAGATAACTCTTAAAGGGCCAACAATCCCAAGGTATGTCCACATGCATATTGCAATCATAATACTTCACTTCCTACAAGATCCACACGATTCGATTACTAATTGATCCTTTCGACAAATCATGAGGATTTCACCTCGTGAAGCATCAAACAAAGTTCATTGGCATTTATTGTATTCCTTATTATAGCTCGAATTTTTATTTCTCCATAATTTTTGGCCCCATGCCTTCTTTTTTAACACACCAGCCTTAGCCCTCATCAACTACAATTGGGGTATCTTTCCAATACATCCTTGCAAGTCTTGGGCTCCGGTACAAAGTTGTTATCTTCGTAAGCCTTTGTGGCTTCATAAATTACTGGGCCTCCTCGTTGATTGGAACTATAACAATGATGAAAATTTCAATTCAAAACCAAAGAGACTCATTTTTCCTTATCGTCTCTCTCTCCTTCGTGTTTTGCATGTATGTTGCATATGTATGTTTGGTTTCTTCTACATGCAAGAGGAAAATTCACTTTGTTATTGGATTCCTTTTATAGTTGTGTAGCCGATCGATTCTAATTTGAGTGACACCTCTAATATTTTAGACTTTGCTTCCATTTCAAGGTTTTATTTTGGTCCGCTATGCTACATTCTACTTTGGTTCGTCTATTCCCGAATTTGGATCGTTTTAGAACCTGTGGAGGCCTCCCTATGGTCTGAATCGTTACGTCCACTCTCCTTCCTTTGATGTTCTCTCCCCAGCCGGCGCCATTCCCTCATCTCCATTGCACTTTATTTTAATGTCCGTTATCACCTCACTCTCACTATTTATTTATCTCCCTCTCTAGTCTTGGCCATTGTCGCACTTTCTTGGTCAATCCAACACGATTCTCTTACACATCGCTAATACCTAAAACCCATTATAGTGCCTCTCCCTCCTAGCCCCCATATTTTCTTTTCTTTTTCTCGCCTATCCACGATGCCCCATCAAAGGTACTTGTCTCTATGAAGCGACCCCTATTATTAAGAATGGTCCAATCAGGGAAATACATATATACATTACTCAGGGGAGGGAACTTTCACCCTTGCCCCTATGAGGTTACCTGCAAAAATAAACATGAGCTCACTTGTATTGAGAGAGAAGGAACCTTCCACATGCACTCAAATTCGGACATGGAGGTTCATGGTAAGATGGAAAACTATGTGTCAAATACTCTACATACAAATACACTTCAATGAGTAGATGCACATTTTTTATTTATAATGACATGCCAAATTCCTCCTTGAATAATTATACGGATGTGTATGATCGATATATTCGTCCCTCCACTCCGTGGAGGACTTGCATCGTCGTCGTAATACTTGCACGTAGGTTGGATTGCAAGCAAAAATCACGTCGACATCATACTACCGACAACAAGGATCCCATCGAGGTTAATATTACATATTATGAACCCTCCACCTAGTGATTGGTATGTCCGTCATTCCATGGATTTTTCTTTTTACTACTTATTTTGGAGGTCAACTGTGAGAATAATGCAGAACAGAATTAGTCATGAGTGGCTGAACGAGAGGGTAATTAGGAATTACGGCACATATTCGTGTTTGTTTCCCCGTTTTCGTGAAGATTAGGTGGGGAGTTTTCATATAAGTGCATAATTGAGCAACAATTCATCGTGTTGAGTGAGTCATTCCCCACGTTTCCGGTGTTTTATAGCCGTGTTTGTTTTGTTAATTTGCATCGTAGCCGTGTGTTTGGGCATTGGAGTAGATACTCCACTTTCGAAACCCGCCGTCGACCCCCCTTATGCTCGCCGTGCGTGGCATTTTTCATTTGATCCGCCGACCTTTTTCCACCGCCTTCCGCCGAGCTTCTCGCCGACCGAGCGCCGTGATCAATGCGTGAGCCGAGTGAGTCACGTTCTTCAATCGTCGAGCGGCGAAAGAACCCAGCAATCGACCCTCGGCGTGGATTTTCGCCGGTCGGTCGACCCTGCGCCAGCCGGTCAAAAGCTGCGCTCGGTGCCCACCGAGGCCCACGGAGGTAACACCCACAACAAGAAGCCGGCCGTGCGTTGAAGCGGATTGTGCGCCCGACCTTCAAATTACGTGAGCTTCATCGACCCAAGGTCTTGCCTCTGGCCGCATTGCTCCCCTCGATCATCCACTTCATCGGCGTTGTCATTTCCCCACTCCGCTTCTCCCTGTATCGCACAAGTCCCAAATCCACCCTTTCGAGGTATCGCAACAAAGATTCCCGTCGAGGTAAAATAGAAGCCGCTTGTGCACCCGACCAAATACACATACCTTGTCTCCGCGCATTTTTTAAAGTGTGAGACATTGCTTCGGGCCGTTTTTTCACATACCTTGTCTCCGGCGCATTTTTTAAAGTGTGAGTATATCAAGCGCGTTTCTTTTGTGTTTGGTCGAGGAAGGTGTTTGATATTTTTTTTTGTCAGGCGTTATGTTGTATGCGTATTCAATTTTGTTTCTATCATTTTTTTTTATAACAAAAGGGGAGCACCTTGTAAGTTTTGTTTGAAGTTTTTTTTTTTAAAAAAAAACATCAAACCAAATAGAGTGTGTAAGAAAGCTTGCAATTTTTTTTTTGAATTTGGTTATTGGTGGAGAAATGGCTAATCCCCTATGCATTCATATTTAAATGAGTCTTCTCAAAACTTCGATGGAGAAAATTATGTAAATTGGAAATTTAAGCTCATAACAAAGATACCTTCTGGAGGCACAATCTCCGGACGATTGTCAAAGGTGATGAGCCCAAGCCTCAACCTCCGTCGCTGCTCAAGACCTGGGAGAAGCGTGAAATGAAAGCAAGGGTGTGCTGCTTAATGCATAAACAAGAAGGACAATATTATTCTCACATTCGGATCGTGAAACTTCAAAGGCGACATGGGACACTCTTAAAGGTTTGTATGAAACTACTAATGTAAAACCGTATTTTTATTTTTAAAAACAAAGTCGCTATCTATTAAAATGGAAGCCAATGAGAGCATTAGCAATTTTTTTTCCCGAATTAAAGACCCCGTTGATAAGCTTGGTGATATCAGAAAAGTGTCCCAAGATGAAGATTTACAATCAAGTTGCTTTGAAGGGGTTAGTCCCAGACTATAAAGTCTTTATTTCAGCTTTCCGCCTAGACCGACACCTCCTACATTTGAAGAATCGGGTTTGAATTCTTCTTCAAGAAGAAGAGCGCATGAAAATTTTTGAACTCGGGAGTCAAATGGTTCTGATTTGGCTTCGACCGCAAGAGGCAAAAGACCATTCCGAGGGAGACCATGGGACAGAAACAAAGGCCGGTTTCACAAAGCAGTAAAAGGCAGCACCTCCCCGATTCTTATGTTAAGAGGAACATTGAATGTGATTACTGTGGAAAACCCGGACATCTCGCTAAAGATTGCTATAGGAGAAAGAATAATGAATCAAATCAAAGACATAGAAGGCATAATGGAAATTACATAAATGAGACACTTAAAGGACTTACGGATTTAAAAATCTTAAGTTATTTTCTTCGATGTCGCACGTTCCATTAAACCGATGATGAAAATGCATGGTTCATCGATTCCCGTGCATCGGCACACATGACTTGTCATAAAGAATGGTATGATAAATATTATGAGAAATCAAGGTACACACATTTACCTAGGAGATGACAAAAGTCACTTAAAGTTCAAGTGTCATGGCATAATAAATGTACTTACCTAATGGAAAATGCGACAGATTCATAATGTGATGCGGTACCGCTCTCAAAAAGAATTTGATATCTCGTTTCCACTATCAATCGATAATCATTTAAAACTTGAATTCTGTAACCGGGGGTGTATTGTGAAAGATGTTCAGGACCACTACGGTGGTTGTTTCTGGCTGTGTACTGTGGTTGGAGGATTATACAGATGATGTGACAAAGAAGCGCCATGTTGTATCGACATCCAAAGAGACATCGACAAAGTAGACCATGGCATCACAGTATGGGCACCTAAATTTACAATGATTTATCGTTGTTGCAAAGGAAATCAACGGTTGAAGGTATTCCCGTTATGAAGTGTGAACATTTACCATGTGAAGTCAGGCACTTGGTAAGCGCAGGTAGAAGAAGTTTCCTGCTCACACCGAGAATGAAAGTATGATATACTTGAATTAATTCACACGATGTATGTGGACCTATGCAAACTAGGTCTCTCGGTGCTTCATACTTTCGTTATTTTTATCGATGACAGATCTAGGTATACCCGGGTCTATTTCATTAGAAGGAAAAGTGACATATTTGAGTATTTTAAAGAGTTTCGAACTATGGTCGAAAAACAAATAGAAAGTGCATTAAAATACTCGTACCGATCAAGGGGGTGGAATATAAGTCAAAAGCATTTAACACCTATTGTAAATCTAATGGAATTCAACAATGTACCACAAGAAGCAGCATACACCTCAAGAAAATGGTGTTGCCGAGCGATGGAATAGAACCCTTGGTGGAATTCGTCGTAGTATGTCGCAAGGTAAGAACATCTCTACGGTTTCGGCGTGTCATTAACACCGCTCGTTTATCCGAAGAATCGATGTCCCCCACTAAGCAATTCTTAGTTTTTCAAACTCCTCGAGGTTCTTCATGGTTATAAACTCGATGTGAGTCATTTCAAAGTCTTCGGATGTAACGTTTTCGCTCATATTCCTAAAGCTAACAAGAAAACTTGATGCCAAGTCAATCAAGTGTGTTTTCATTGGATATCGTACGTATCGTAAAGCCTATAAATTGTTTGATCCAAATTCCCATAAACTATTTCCGTAAGTCGTGATGTGTCGTTTCAAATACAAAGTCGATAAAAGTAATACAAAGAATGATGCATGGTACATATCTAAAGATGCTCATGTCAAACTTGATACTTTGATTAAGCAGAACAGAATGGGTATTGCACAAAGACAGGATCAGATGAGAGCAATAAAGATGAGCACATCTAGCAAGAGTGAGTCATCACAAGGGGGTGATTCACCTCAAAGCCGACGAATCATGGATGGAACACCCACAGTATCAAGCACCAAGAAGCATCGTCCCGACACTGTTTCTTCTCGCAAGGTATGTAGACCATGTCTCTTAATGTTCAATATAATGAATGTTGAAGAACCAATTGATTATGAGTAGGTTAAACAACATGAACCATGGGTTAATGCTATGAATGATGAGTATGCTTCTCTTATGAAAAATCAAACATGGGAATTAGTGGAACTTCCCGAAAATAAAGTTCCAATTGGAAGCAAATGGTTGCACAAATTGAAATTTGTGCGTATGGTACAATCGATAAATTTACAAGGAGATTAGTAGCAAAAGGATATGCTCAAAAGGGGAGGGGAATTGATTATGAAGACACTTTTGCACCGTAGCTGTTAAACAATTAGATTAACGATTGCCTTAGCCACAAAACATAATTGGAATATACACTATCTGGATAAGCCAACCGTTTTCTAAATGGTGATTTAAAGGAAGAAGTCTATTTGGTTCAACCTCAAGGGTTCGTCAAACAGGTGACAGAGCACGGGTTCGTTAAGAAAGCATTGTATGGTTTGAAACAGCACCGAGATCATGGTATGTAAAGATTGATACCTTCTTTCTTCTGCACGGACGAAAAGCAAAACGATCCTAACTTCGTATGTTAAGAAAGATGGAAAAGGAAATGTTGCTTTAATATCTTTATATGTGGATGATCTCACTATCATTGTGCAGTTGCTCATGTTAATTGAAGAAATTAAAGTTCAGCTTGTCACAGGAATTTGAAATGAAAGATTTGGGTGAATTGCATTACCGTTTAGGAATTGAGGTATGGAGAGAGCTCGGTAAAACTTCATCACTCAAAGCAAATATACTAAGGAGATTCTTAAAAAGTTCAATATGACGATTGCAAAGCTATGTCAACTCCTGAACAGAACAAAGTTGTACAAAGAAGATGGATCGTAAAGAGGCGTATGGAACATTATATCGTCGCTAGTGGGAAGTTTGAACTATCTCACCACTACTGCACTGCACATTGCATACCTGCACGTATCCTTAGTCAATTCATGGCTAAGCTTCTCTGTGGGAAATCACCGGAATGTTGCAAAGAAAGTTCTCCGATACTTAAAGGGAACAAAGAATCTTGGTATTATGTATACCGATGAATCTGATGTCACATCGATGTGCTTCTCGATTCAGATTGGGCGGTGAAATCCGTATGACAGACGATCTACCTCTCGCTATGCATTTCATATTGGATCGGGGGTCGTATCTTGGAGTAGTAAGAAATGGCCTAAATCGTTTTTTATCATCAACAATCGTAGTACAAAGCTTTGACCAATGCTACCCGTAAAGCTATTTGCTGCGTAGGAATTCTTGCATTCGAAGAAGCGCAAAGTGGTTCAACATGTATCAATTGTGATAATCGTAGTGCTATCAAATTAGCACATAATCCAAATTTTACCATGCTAGAACAAAACACGTTGAGTTACGTACCACTTTGTACGTGAGAAAATTGAGTCAAATGAAATTGAATTGATATTTTGTAATACCATGATAATGTGGCCGAGTATATTACTAAGCCCTCGGTAAAAATCAAATTTGAAGTTTTTAGAAGTCATTAGGTATTGTAGACAATCCATTTCTCCATTAAGGAGGATGTGAGAATAATGCAGTAATAGAATTAGTTGTGAGTGGTTGAACGAGAGGGTGTAATTAGGAATTGGTTGCACATATTCAAAGCTTGTTTCCGTTTCGGTGAAGATTAGTGTGAGTTTCATATAAGTGTGATGTAAATTGAACAAATAACTATTGTGTTGAGTGAGCTTGTCTCACGTTTCTCGGTGTTTTATAGCCGTGTTTGTTTTGTTAATTTCAACCAGACTTGCTTTGTAGTCTTGGTATGCAAATTTTGCCACTTGAGTACTCTCCTATCTTGTTTCATCTCTCTATGGGAGAATATACTTTAGGTTATGGTCTGGTTTTTCAAAAAAATACTAAAATAAAACATTTTGAATTTTCATATTTAATCATATTTAGAAGACAATAAAAAATATACTCCATCAAACAATAGAAAATTAATAATAATAATAATAATAATAATATCTTTTATTAATAACTTTTATGTACTTTAAAAAATAAAGTCGCAAGTCGCATTAAGGAGAATGTAGTGTATTGAATTATTTTATAGTTAAAAAAATTATATTATAGAGTTTTTTATTATTAAGTTTTCATTATTCTTTAAATTACTTCTATGGTTTTTGTTTCGCCTTAAGTAGACAAAGAAAATTTTGTGTTAAAAATTAAATTGTATTTTTATAATGTGAGAAAGGAATAATTAAACCATTCCTTAATTAATTTTAGTAAAATCTGAAACAAATATAAATAAAAATAAAGATTCAAAGCTAAATATAAATAAAATAAAGGTAATGATAATAAGTAATTCGTATAAGGATATTAGTACCTATGGAATCATGTTAAGCCGGGAAGTGGTTTTGGGTATAAATAAAAATAAAAGATAGTGATAATAAGCCATTAGCATCAATGATGTTAGTACCATACGATATCGTGTTAATTTGAAAGTGTTTTTTTGGGTATAAATAAAATAAAGATAATGATAATAAGCAATTCGGATAAACGATATTAGGATCGTATGAAATCGTTGAAAGTGGTTTTTTTGGTACAAGTTTCTTATTCTTGATTTTGATTACAATTCGAACTATAAAATAGGAAAAGGTGTAAAAGGTGTAATGAGAAGTATTAAAATATATAAATTAATTTAATTGTGAAATTAAAAAGTGAAATTTTTATTTTTCACAATATTAAATAAAATTGATATATATATAGTGTTGAGGACATGTTAGCGAGATTTTTTTATTAGAAAAGCATAACTCAGAAATATTTAGGAGAATTGACTTTGTAAACTTCAATTAAGAAAATGCTTTTACTAATAAAAATCTAACCACTTACACCAACTATAAAATCTAAATCTAATTAATCATAAATATTATTTTTGAGAAAATGAAATTAAAATACAAACCTTTGTTATTAAAATATCAAGAAAGTAAAAAATATATTATTATTAAAAAAGAAAATTCAGATCAGTTTATAATATTTATATTTAAAATAAAACATACAAATAAATGGAAGGGCTATATCAATTTATCAGGTATAAAGATGAAACTACATGAAGGAAAAAATTGCGATTCAAAAGATATTGAATTGAAAAAAGAAATAAAAAAAAATTGCACAATGAATCATGTCACAAAGTGAAGGTGATCGAGTGATTCTTAAAACAGATAAGAATGTTACAAAGTGCAGCTACCTGGCAAGAAGCCCTTATTTTTGGGAGGCATTGCTAGTTTTGTATCAATGTTTTGAATTGAAAAATAAAAAATAAAAAAATTGCACAATTAATGACGTCAGAAGGTGAAGGTGATCGAGTGATTCCTAAAACAGATAAGAAGCCCTTGTTTTTGGGATTACTGAAGGAGTTGCTAGCTTTGTATCAACCCATTGATGGGTAAAAGTCAGTTAAAGGTTTGGACGCGTTGCACATCTGTGAATCGAACTGATGCAACTAAGTTACTAACACATAATTCCCCACTGCATCCGAACCAGAACGGTGATTTTAAAAACAGTGTTGTATGGGTATATCGTTGTCATGAACTAAGGCTTTCTTAGGTTGTAAGCGAGATGAGAATGTGAACTAGGGCTTCCGGTTGATCAGTCGATTAGAAGCAAACATGTCAATGTGGAATTGGGTCTTTTTCTCATGAAGCCCGACTGTCATATAATTGCACTACATTTGACGTTCGAATCTGGTGCACAGCTCCGCAGTGAAAAAATGAATTTAAGCTAGTGAACATTAACGAGGAATCCAATTTGCCCTCGACTGCTTGCGAAATGAAGAACATTAATTAGGGTTCCATGGCCTGTAACTAGGTTTCATTGAACCGAGTTATTACGTTTCGACCTTTGGGGTTACAAGGGTTGTAATCAGGGTTTCATATTAACATATTATTATTTTTTCTTTGAACTCAGCTGCTACGGTTTTGGCCTTGTGAGTCATTTTTCAAGCTATATACGATCGAATTAGAATGAGTCCTGGGCCAAGGGCAGGTACCAAGATCTGGGCCGTAGGCATTTCGTTATCCAAATATATAAAGCTGTTAGACAATTGTATGCACCAAGTCTTCTGATCACGATCTGGCGAAACTGATAAAGGAACAGGAGGTGAATGCGAGGTTTTCTAATTTTTTAGTATTTTTAGGAACATCGTAGATCGTTTCACATTAATCGTGACACCTGTTTACATTAATTCGTGAAACAACCGAAGTCTTGTCAGGTTCAGCTGGAGAATCCAGGCTCATAACAAAACCCTAACATTAAACGATGTACTAAAATCAGCATTAAACGATGTTTTATAATGTTTTACAGAAGAAATAAGACCTTGTATTAAAATTCGAAAAATTAAAAGATTTTTTGAGATATTAAAAAACATTACACGACAGGTTAAGAAACACTTCATTATAAATATGACATTGTGATCAAAGATGGGTAAAATGTAGCGGCTATCGAGTCAAATAGAGGCAGAAAAATAAGCGGAAGCTGGGAAGTTGCTCACCACCGTTCTAAGATCGTGTATTATGTTGATGGCCATCAATAAAGTTCCCCTCGGTGGTATTTCGGTGGGTTTGGAGAAGAAACCAGTTTGCGCTTACTGATTTTTTATTGCTGCACTTGATATCTCCATGGCTGTGATCGGATTTGAATATGTTGACGTTTGGCTATTACTGGATGTGGAGAGGTGTTGTTCTATTACCAAGGAAATTACGGTAGCATCAAGTTCGGACGCCGTTACTTCGACATTGCAAATCTGCAGGTGAGTGGGGCGTCTTGATCTTTTGAAAACTGGGCTATGGCTGGAACGATAGAATGTTCTCATTGGTGGCACTATTTAGTGATGAGGGGCTTAGCTCTTTGTGGCACTGCGTCCTTCACATGACAGCCGACGATGTCCAAGCAAGAGCCATCGTCGACAAGGGCACTGGTGAATGGGATCAATGTCCGGTGGACTATCGAGGACTTGAAACAGATTATTCTTCATCCCCGCAATGAGCAATAACGAGATCATAATCAGGAGAGCCATTGTAGGGATCTTCATCAGATCGAAGTTCTGTTAACACAAACGATAATCTATCTAATGGATTCGCAAGAACAGAGAATAGCATTCAGTATGGTAAAAGCGAGAACTCTGATGGCTGGAAGACTTCCACGGGAAAATATGAAATATGCGAAGGAATGCGAATAGTGATAAGAGGAATAGATAAGAGTGAACTGTTCATTAGCCGCGGTCTCCCTTCTTAGCCAGTGTTGACTGTTATGTTTCGTCGAGATGGTCGCAAACCAGTACAGGTAGAGAGGGAATCGTACTAAGTAGGCCTACTATGTCCCCATTTATTTTATAACTTTGAATAAAGTCCGATGGCTACACGAAGGGTACTGACCCGCCTGTAACCTGTCCAATTCTTCGCCAGCTACGTTGTATCCGCGGCCCGATAGCAAATGCTGGAATCCTACTTTAATACCCAACGATTCTATATCCGCTTGACGCCAAAGATTCAAGCGAAAATATTTGAAATCCATTTCAAATTTAACTCTCACTAAAAGCAAGATGACTCCTCTTTGACAGGACATCCCTCCCTACAGTGTAGATCTGGTCCGGATGAAATTCCATCCGTCCGAATGCGTGCTTAAAAGCTAGGAAGAATTGCATTATGGGGTGGAAAAAA
Source organism: Pinus albicaulis (assembly GCA_034641835.2). Classification (NCBI taxonomy): domain Eukaryota; kingdom Viridiplantae; phylum Streptophyta; class Pinopsida; order Pinales; family Pinaceae; genus Pinus; species Pinus albicaulis. The sequence continues at coordinate 44,647 of JAXQQM020084561.1, forward strand.
AACGAACCACCCATTTCACTTGTCAAATCAATATCATTATCAACGTTTCCACTTTTTTCATTGATTTGATTTACAACATTGACTTGAAAGTAAAGCAGAAAATGTTAGCAACTCATTGCGTAGATTGATTTTGGCCGATACTTCTGAGCTATGGTGGAAAGGGCTTTTCTGCCCTCACAAGCAAGGCCCTCAAGTCAAAGGGGCTATGGTGTGAAAGGCCCTTTTCTGCGTTCACAAGCAGTGCCTCAGGTCAAGGGCGGAAGGGAGGGCCAAAAAAGAGTAGGGCATTAGTCCATCCGGGTCTCAAGTTTGATATTGAAGGATTTCTGGAGAATTGAAATGGGAGAAGATAAAATTGGACATGCAGATTCAACGTAAACTAGCATAGATCTATCAAAACACTAATCTAAAATGAGTAAAGAGAGATCAAACTGTTGCAAACTTATTAAAGAGTGCAAAAACAACTTATAAACTTTTTACTGATTTTTTTAATGTTATAAAGATTATATAACATTTGTGTTTAGTCATTTTATAGACATCTAAATATTATATTTATTACATGATGAGTGAAAATAAAATATCAACAACTAAATAAATTTTTTTGTTAATAAATTTTTAATTGTTTATTTATATGATTATTTAATTTTTTGCTCGACCCATATGAACTAAAAATTATTTTAATTATTACCGATGTCATGCAAGATTTCGCATGATGGATTATCTATAATACTATGATATTATAACTAATTCGTGGTTTCATGTTGAGATGTGATGCTTCGATAGGAAATCCACAAATGGGCCGAGAGGGCTAGTTTATTCGAGATGATCTTGTGAGGCCATGCCAATGAGGGAGAATATGTAACACCATATCAATTGGGAAGACTCAATAAAGACTTCACATACGAGTGGTTCCTTCCTCTTGTATATTCTCATGATGGATAGCGTCGAAGGGCCACAGTGACCATCTCGAGGGAGGCTCAGCACTCCGATATTGGATTGTGATGTCGAAGTTTGGTGGGAATGTAAGGAATTAGACAGCTCAGGGTTGCGCACCTTAGTAAGTGTGAAGGGAGTGGGTCACCCTTGCGTAGATGACTCGAATCTCACCGAGTACCGGGACCGGATGCATTCCTTTAAAGGTATATGAGGTCTAAGCCTTGGCATGAGCCTTGGGGCTAACCATAAAGGCTATTGTATAAAATAATGACGCCCTATGCCTCGCTCTAAAAGTGGGAGAAAGGATAGATATTCCTTTGGGATTTCTCATCAGTGGAAACTTCCATCGCCTACTAGTTATACTAGTTCAATAGAGGGTGTAGGGAAAATGTAAAGCAATAAAATAACTAAATAAATACAATATTAAATGATTCAATTTAACTCTCAAGATGAAAATTACTTAAAGAGGGGGATTATGACAACGTCCACTAATAATAATAAAAATAACAATAATAAATAGAATAATATAATATTAAAATAAAAGTAAATAATAAATGATAAAAAATAAGGAACATATCATAGTGGTAAACACGAGATAAAGAATAGAAGATATAATAATAGTAAATAAATAATAAATAATGAAGAGAATATAATAATAATAATAATAAAATAAATAAACAAAATAGTAAATAAAAATACTATACTTTCTATATATATATATATATATATATATATATATATATATATATATATAAAAGTAAACTATAAAAATAGTAAAAATAAGTAAATTTAACAAAAAGTGGAAAAGAGTTAAATAAGAAAGAGTTAAATTAAGAGAAATATCATATTATGTACAAATTAAAATAAAAGAAAATAAAATTTGCATGTCGACACATGAAATGTGTGTATGGAGACCCATTTCCATTGTTTTATCTATTTAATGGATGATGAGAAAGATGAAATTCACCATTCCTTCATCCATGAGACAAAGGATTCTCTAGCAAGAGTAAGCCTATCAGAGGGCGCCTGGGGTGGCTAGATGTAGAAATATTATGTGCATCCGAGTGTATGGTTGGGGGTAGAGTCATCCCAAAATCTTGGTTTTGGTTGGGAGGAATTAAAATGAGAATTCGACTCAAAAGCACAAGTAAGGGGTATCGTCGATGCGTGAAAGCTGTCTCTACTCATAATAAATTATATGTTAAATAGTTGAATAATTAGGTGTTGATTATTAACTCATATAAATTTATGTAATTATTTGTATATTTTAAATCGGGTTTGTTACGTAAAAGCATTGATACCAAGCAACAAGCTCTCTCGCTAGACAAGAGAGAGATGTAGATGGCACTCTTCCTCTCTCTTTAAATGTTTGACTTTCTCGATGTCCCTCATGGTTGTTTGATTCCCATTAAACCAAATCATAATGCAATATACCGACATTTTCATAAGGTATGAAACATATTTCCATTATGAAGATGGCTTTGTGTGTGATATGTTTCATTGTGGATAGAGCCTCGTGCAAACATCTTTCACTATGTCGTAGAGTTTTTAGTGTGTGGAGAGCTTTGTGTAGAGACATTTCACTATGTGGAGAGCTTTTTGCAAATGTATTTCACTATACAAAGGGGTTTATGGATAGAGCTTTCTACCGTGTGGAACGCTTGTGGAGAGATATTCTCTTATGTGGAGAGTTATGTGTGAAGATATTTCATTGTGTGGAGAGATTCCATCATGTGCAAAGTTTTATCCACACTCTCCGCACAATAATTAATCAATAAATTAGTGTGGTAGAGAAAAGAACATGTTCCATTGCAACTATTACCCTTGTTAAAGGAGTAATTTGCAATTGATAATATTTATTTATTTGAAGGAAACAATAAAATTTTACAAAAAAATTTCATTCATGTATATGAAAGATGAGTGTTTAAAAAAATAGTGAAAAATTTCGTAATTAACGTATATAAGGAAAATGGAAACTTAATTAAAAAATAGAGTATTAAATGTTCGTATAAATTCGTAGTTTAATAAAATAACGTCCTGGCAAAATGTAATAAGATAAATCCGTGTAATTAATTTTAAGTAGAATAAAAGAATTATAAAAGAGAAAAACCATTAAACAAAATTTTTATTGTGGTAGAAAACTGGAAACATTCAGACTCATCACATTAATGTATTTAACTGAGATTTATGAAAAAATTTATTAAGAGAAAACAATAGAGCACGAATCGTCAAAGAAAAGAAGGAATAAAAGAATTACTATAAAAATTTCGTTAAATATTTAGCTTTTTATGCGGAGGGAAAATAGTCTTGCTCAAAATTATATTCGATGAAATCACATCGTAGTGATACCTATTTATCAAGGTGGTTATATATGAGAAAATACACATCCATCCCTTTTACTAAATAATTTGGCATCATTGTAAAAAGAGAAATAGGTAAATGGAGAATAAGTAAACAATTTTAGGTCAATTTGTCTAGATTTTTTAGACCTAATCATTTAAAAATTGAAAATTTCAGTACATCATAGTTTGATATAAAGTTGTGGTCAAGAAAGAATAAGGGAAATTTAATAATAAAGATCCTTTCTTTGTGGATTTTACTAAAGCCTTTAAAATTTTTAATATTATATAATTTCTTTATAAGCATTTTGAATAAAATAGATTATTGGTGGTGAGTGTAGAATATCAATCTAGGAAGTTATAAATTATTATTTTTATCTTTATAAATAATATTTCTTATTTAAAAACACATAGAATTTATAAAAACATTTGGATAGATTAATAAAATTCACATTTACTATTAAATTAAATTTATTATGAAATTGCAAAGGCACTTGTAATACTTCTATTCCTTATAAAGAAATTTCCATCACATTTAAGGTGATAAATTGAAGGTCAATCCCTTGAAAAGTACATTGGCGTGGAATTTGATTACATTGATAACTATAGCTATTATAAGTCCTTATAAATAAATTACCATCACATTTATCGTCATAAGTTGAGGGTCAATTTTTTCACAAGTAATTTGTCATGGAAATTGATTTCATTGATAACTAGAACTATTTCAAAGGAGGCGCTTTGGAAATTATTCTTACCTGGAATATATAAAAAATTGCATGATGAACCATCAAATCCAAAACAGGTAAGAGATTTAATAGCTATCTAACAACAAAAATGCAAGTGGAACATCATAACAATGTGTTAGTTGGGAAGGAAAATGGTTATGGTAGTTCTGATAACTAAATATCCCTTGGTGGTGGGCCATTTGTAGTTTTTCATCTCTTTTTTCTCCCCCCACTTCATTTACGTAGCGTTTAACTACTCTCAATTCCAAGAAACTATGAAACTAAAATCGCTAATGATCTATGGTTGAGCTTATTGGCGAGCTAAGAAGAGGCCAAATATGTCCTTTTCATCCTTTGAATTTTCCTCTTCTTTTTGGCTTTTCCAGTTTATTAGCCTAATATTCAAGAGAAAAAAATATTTATTTTTCGTTGTTTTAGATTTGTTACACAAAATGGTAACATATTGAGAAAATGAGTTTAACATGAAATCATATGCAATATTAATGGAAATCATATCTATGAGTTTGAAATCAAAATAAAAATTTAATATGTATTAATAAAAAATTGGTGTCCTGTTAGGACAAGAAGAATTTGGCATGGGGATTGATAAAGGAATTTCTAATTTGGTGTCTTCCCAATGATGGGTAAGTATCCAACGAAGGCTTGAAACATTTTAATTTCAATCAAAATATGTGCATCGAACAAACCTACAAATGTCACAAAATTCCCACCCAAATCTGAACCAGCAAGGATATTTCAGAAAATCTTGTAGTATACTCGGTACGGTCATTGTAATTCAATTAGGTATTTTGGGTTGTAAATAAGATGAGGATGTGAACTACGGTTTATGGTTGACGATTTGAGCTTAGAAGAAGTTCCAGTTGGAAATTTTAATTATTCTCGTCTGTATGTGATGCATGAAGTGCGCGGTTGGGTTGAGCTCAGTTGAGTTAAGTCGAGTCCAATATTATAATTTCAACTTAATTCTATATTTTTGAAGTTAAAATTTAGTGAGGATTTGTATGTTGAAGTTAGCCTTAGTTGATTCACAAGTTTAAAATTAAAAATAACCCACGTTGGGTTCATTATAATCAATTCAAGCTTGTGTGATCAATAGAGAAGATAAACAAATCCTATTTTTCGTGTGTTTCAATGTATGAGGTCAGAAGATTCAAGAACAATAGCTCGATAATTATGTCTGTGAGAACATTTATGAATAGAATATTTTTTATGCATTTAATTGTGTTTCCTCCTCCCTGCCTTTCCTTTCCATCAAATTGGCATCAGAGATAAGTCAAGAAAGAGTCTGAGGTATCAAAGTAGTTGTGTATCCAAGGGATTTGAAGCAGAGTTATAGTCACCACCTACAAAGCCACCATATTGAGAATTTATTAGCCACAATATTTGTTTTCATGCATAATTTTCAGAAAACCTAAAGAGTGTTCGTTGAGGGGTTCAAAACCCATCCATTTTGAAGAAGCAACTACAATTACCATGAGAAAACCTAGCCAAGTGCACCCAAAAAGTGAGTGAAGAAGATATTACATATATCAAAGACAAGCGGTTGCCATAGAGTAAGAATTCAGAACCATAGAATACAAAAAAAACAAATCATTCTACCCAAAATTTCGTTGAAGTGTTTCAAAACAAGGGAAGTATAAAATGTGTTTTATTTTGAAAAAAGAAAAAAATTAAGGAAATCGTGTGTTGGTAATAAGTATTTCTTCATGAAAAAGTTTTGAAAAGCATTAAAGGTTTACTAAAGGTTAGACTTTTAGAGATATTAAAGTTCTTTACTATATTGAAAAAGGGTGAAAGGCCATCAGAAGGCACGTTGCATGATAATGTTTTGGATTTGTGTGAAGGATTGAGCATACGTTAAGTGGGAGAAATATACATGGTCAAGATATGTAAAAGGGTTGTAATATTCTCCTCCATTTCATTAATACATAATACTTTGTTTTCCTATAGTTATGTCAATTTGAGTTTGAGATCAAAATCAATAGTAAATAGTTAAAACCACTTTGGAAGCTTACAAAAAGATAATATTTGAAATTATTTTTATTTTTCCTGAAATATAGAACCATCATACCTGTAGTGAAGGAAACATGTAGTAGTAATTTAAGTTTCTTAGTTATGAAACATTCAACACTACAAGTTGCTAGTAGAGAAAGTGTGATGTGTAAAAAAGCTATGTTTTTTTATCTAATTAGCAGAATAAACTTGGACATTTTGGAGAGATAATTCTTAAGGCTTTAAAAAGGGATGTTTTCAAGGTGTAAAGGATGTTTATTGATCTATTTTCTAGGTAATGTGAGTATATGTTACAAAATTACCCATAACAATGTAGCCTATAGCTTCTACCACATCCTATGTTTACTAGTAAATATTTGTATTTATGGGTTTTCAAAATGAAAAAATTTCTTCGAGTTAAAGTTTTGGTTGAGTACTAGTATAATAAATCATATCATGAAGTATGTGATACTTTTATATTGGATTTTATAAAACATGCATTTGATGAGAATTTTCTGTGAAATTCAACAAAATCTACATATTCCAAGGAAGCATGAAAGATCCCAGAAGAAAATTTTGGTACAAAGTATCATATTAAAAATTATATTTTATTAAATAAGATAATTTGGTCATAAATATCATAGTAAGAAGAATGTTGGAGAATAGCAGATCTTGGAAAATCTACTTGAAGGTGGATGATGGTCGTAGAAGACATATGAAAGTGAAACCCATTATGTAGACATGCATATAGATGAAGAAGAATGCGACAGATTAGAAGATATATCTTGAAGACTATGTATTAAACAAAAACAAATACATAAGTAACGTGGATGGTGTAGATGATGGTGGATCACACAACAAAACACATGTGGATGATGACTTCAAAATTAGGATATTGCATTGGGGTGTCGGCCAATTTGATGAATTTGCGAAGTTAGGTGACAAAAACACTGCATTATCGGATATCACACAGTAGAGTGGATGAAAATTATGTCGATGTTAACTTTTATGAAGATAATTTAATTGGTGATTAGTTGTTTCACATGATGCATCGAAAAGCTCTACTTTATGTATTGTTATTTGGTGAGAGAATCCCACTTGTGTGTGTATGCCAAGTGGAATACAACATGTTTGAAACAATAGAGGTTTGTAAAGGAGTGGAATAGAAGACATATAAGGAAGAGGAAGATAGATAAGGAAGTGATCTTATGTGTGCATAGTATAGAAAAAAAACATTAGTACTTGATGATTTAGAAAGTGACGAGAAGGACAAGGAAGTTTCTGAAGATGAAGATTAAATCATTGAAATAATTTTTTAGAAATGGAGTCAAGAAGAAATTGAATTTTTCTATCAAGAAATATTATAGAAAAAATATCAAGAATATGAAGAGAGAGACGTAGAGAAAAGTTTACAGTTTGAATATGAAGAATTGTAGCAGCAGTCCATGAGTGAAATAATATTTGAAGAGGAATATGTTAAAGAAAGAATCCAAATACATACAAGAGAATTGAAATAAAAGTTGTGGCAACAACAAGTGAAGAAATTTGGAGCCTAAAACAAGAAAAAAAAATATAAAATAAAGAAGTTTCGAGGGTATAGAAATGGAAGAAGAGAAAAATCAAATCCACCATTCTAAAAGTTTCAAGTCATTGTAAGTCTAGCTAAGACTTAGACCAACATCCATGGTTGAGTGAATTTCTATTGTAAGAGAAAAAGACGTAGTTGCATCATGTTTGAGTTATGTTGAGACATATATTTCTAATTAAGGCAGAGTGTTGGAAATTGTAATTAATCCCATGTGCATATGATGTATGAAGTGTGTGTTTGTGTTAAGTTGAGTCCAATATTAGAAGTTCAAGTTCATTCTATATTTCGAAAGGTTAAATTTAGTAAGTATTTGCATCCTGAAGCTAGCATAACTTGACTCACAACTTAAAAGTTATAAATACCCCACGTTGGGTTCACTGTAATCAATTCAAGTTTGTATGATCAATAGAGAAGAGAAACATCTCTTATTGTTTTTGTGTTAAGGTATGAGCTTGGAAGAGACAAGAGTGGCAACTCTGTAATTATGTATGTGACAAATTTTATGAATATAAGATTGTTTTGTGTGTTTTCTCCTCTCTTCCTTTCCCACAAAAGTTTGGTCAGACCAACAAAATACTCGGCCTTCCTTCCACAATCAAACAATTTAAAATAAATCCATACATATCGGTCAATGTGTCTACTGTTAAACTGTATATATAACCTATGGTCAAACTCATTTAATGACCCAAAACACATATGCCATTCGGTGTTCAAACAGATTCAAGCCATTCTACAATTTTCAGCTTCCAACCAGAGAGAAAAGCTTAGTGAAATAGAATAAGAACAACACAAGTCAATGGTGGTCACTGTAGGTCAAGGTAGACTTAAAGCATAAAACTAAATGCTAGTCTGAACTCACTTTCTCCTCCTTTGCACGCATTGAATGCTTGTGCAATTTTAAGATCAATCTCAAGTGGGATGTGTCATCGCATTATGTTTAATAACTCCATATTTATATGAGGTTTAGGAGCCCGCCTTTTATCACATGTGGATTCGAATTGAAGGGTTATGAGGCCAACCTGTCAAACATGCAAATGTGACATTTTTTCAAGGTTTTTCCAATGAAAAATTGACCATAGATGCTCAATTTTCAATACTCCCTCTTAGCTAAGGAAGAATGTCTAGCTACACCACAAGTATTGTCTTAGATGTGGATGTCTCAACATAAGAGAAGCTCATCTCATCTCATCTCATATCATCTCATCTAACTTGAAAAATTATGAATGAATCCATAGATGAATAAGAATTATCCACTCGAAAATAAGGTATACCAATTTACCACAAACAAGTCCATGGTAGTCATAAAATGACCTTGGTAAATATCATGTAAACCCTATGTCCATTGACTCGCCCTTATCCAGCATAATCCTTTGTAATCAAGTGGTAAAAAACTTACACCGAATACCTACGGGGATCAATTTACCTTGACCAATTCCATGGAAGTCACATTAGAATTTGGTAAAGATCACACACACCTAAGTCTCCTCACCCACTATTGAGATGTGTTGCAATCCTTAAAATATTAACCATCTCAATATGGTCCTTGGTCAATAAAGACACGAAGGTGACTTGTGGGTAGGATGCATAATGGGCTATGTACTTAGCCATGTCCATGGCTCTAAGGGGTACCCTCATCCAGGAAATTCATTGCTCATCGCCTTTCACCAAGTCTGTGGAAAGTCATAAATATGGGGGAAGGGATATTCTCAGCTTTCTTGATTAAGAATTTTTGCTCTCAGGTAGGGATAGATTCTCTTTCACTCCAAGTTTTTCTATGAAGACTATGAACTCCCATTTCGGAAATGACTCAGTGATATTGTATCCAACTTGCTCAGTATTTGAGTTTTTTTGGAGCTTCGATGTTCCCATAAGAACCATAACTCTAATAAAGGGGTACTTGATCTCCATGTGCTTCAACTTGACATGGAACGTTGGATTCTCTGAGAGTATGATCTCACTTTAATTGTCACAGGATATCATGGTCATATCAAGCACCTACTCAAGAAACTCTACAAAGAGATTAGGAAAACACACTACCTCACAACTACAAATTTGAGCTATAATTTACTCTTCCTCGGTTGTACTAAAAGAAAAAAATTGTTTCTTCCTTATCATCACACAAATCATGGAAAACCTAAAGCTAAAATAACACCCCGATGTGCTCTTCCTATCAGTAACTCTCCCATCCCAATTTGCATCTATATATCCATGTAGTCTCAACTCAACACATGTTCTATAGTAACCCAATGAGATTGCAATCGTTCTACCATGAACTGGCTCAAGGTGTTGATAGAAAAACATATATTTCACCACATGTTGACCAAAAATATGAGAGCACTCATCAACTATTGATACATAGAAGGATTTTTTATATCTAGTCTCTTAGCTTCACTGCATAACTTCTTGAAATTTTCATCCATCCGTGTGGCCAAGGAATTTAAATCCACCATCCCAAACCTTTCCAAGATTTTGACAACATATTTTCCTTGGCTAAGGAAAATCTCACCAAGTTTCTGCTATACCTATAAGCCCAGGAAATAGTGCATCAACCAAAGATATTTCATCTCAAATTTGGACGCAAGCCCCCTCTTATACTAAATTATCCTAGGCTCTCCTCCTATGAAGAGAAAGTCATAAGAATATAAAACTAAAATAAATGGAATACCTTAGACAAAATTTAAGTAGAGGTCTAGATTGACACTTCTTCTGTTGGATCCCTACATCATCATGTATCCATCGATATGAGCATACCAAAACTTGGGTGCTTGATTCAATCCATAAAGGGTTTTCAATCAGTAAAAATGGGTTTCCTTTTCATGTTCCTCAAAGCCCTACGCTTGTTCCACATACACCTATTCCTTAATTATGCCATGAACAAATACTATCTTCACATCCATATAATGAAGAATCCAACCCTAATTAGAAAAAATAGAAATGATGGGTCGGATAGTAGTATTGGGAAATAGGTGCAAATATCTCAATATAATCTTATCTCTCTTTCTGTAAAAATCCTCTAACCCTCGCCTTGAACTTATTAATGCTACCATTAGTTGAATGTTTGATTTTGTATATAAACACTTTAAACTCACAAAAAAATTCCCCTCATGTCTCATATTAACCTCTGGTACATCATTTTTCATAATGGATTCATATTCCCTGGCCATGGAATCCATCCAAACATGTTTCTTGACTACTTATTCATAACTACAAGGTTCAAATTGTATGATTCCACTCATCAATGCAACATATCCTTGATATATATTCAAGGCCTCTTACACTCTCTATGGGCACCTCTCAGGGCTAAGTGTCGCTCTGCATCTTGTAATGTATCACAGAACCAAAAAAAATTCTTTGTCATGGGAGGATCATACGGATGAGGATCCAAAGCATCCATGGGTTCCATAGGCTCATATATAAGGTCTAACATGGGCATGGTTGGATATGCATCTTTATCCATGATAGCATCTCTTCTCTCATTTCTTGCATGGCCAAAGGAGTCCCTTGATTTTCCAAGGGTAAACTATTCATCAAAAGTCACATCCCAGTTTAACTCAAGGTTCCTCTCACCTAGCACATATATCTAGTAAGCTATATAGTTTTCATAATAAATACCAAACATACCTTTCATTTTTTAAGCTTCTAGATTCGACCTCTTTTCCTTTGGCACATGAAACTAGAAAAGATAGCCAACTATTCTCAACCGTCCCAATTCCACTTTCACACTTGTAAAATATTCTCTAGGAGTCTTGTCTCCCAAGGATTGATGATGAGTCCTATTTTGGACATAAACAAAATATGTGTACCCTCTCCACCCAGAAACATCAAAAAGTTTTGATCAACAATTATTTCTTAGGTTTCTTCCAAGATGATATTTTTCTTCCTTTCAACAACTCCATTTTGTTAATTGTTGTATGAAATAGTCACCTCCCTCTTAATCCCTAAATCTCAAGAAGATTATTTAAATTCATTTGAAGTGTATGCACCTCAATTATTAGTCATCACGATATTTATATTCTTCCCTATTTAAGATTCGAAAAGAGCCTTGAAATCCTTGAATAAATCAAAAACATGAGCCTTAGTCTTCAAGTAGAATATAAACGTTTTATGAGAGGAGTCATCAATAAATATTGCATAGGATAAATATCCTCTACGATATTTTACTTACATGGGGCTACAAAGGTCAGAATGAATAATATGAAGATTTTTCTTAGATATGTTGCTGCTATAAGGTAACTATCCTTTGATATTCTTCTCACTAACACGACTTTGGCATTCAACTTCATGATCAACCTAAATCCTGGGTATCCTTGTAACCATCCTACTCAAGTCAAGAAAAATCATTTAATGAAAGTGAGAAAATATCTAGTGTCAACGTTCACCCTGATTGTAACACCTCCCATTTATCTCCCAATTTTATTTTATTTTCATTTCAGATTTTCAAGAATAATTCCGACAAAATTATTATATTATAATTTTGATTTCTATCTAGTTAAATCATATTTCTTCCCTCAATATGATTTATTGTGTATACTTATACCCACATATCCAAACTATATCTAAATCAATACCTATTTGATTTCATTTCCAACCACATTAGTATAAAGGGTCTTTGTATTTTAACTATAGTGGATTTTTTTTCTTTTTACCACTAACCCACTTCCTATGAAAGGGAGACCCTATCGACCTACACCTCACATTCGTTTTGATATCATTGAATCATTGGGCATTAAACAACATACTATTATGTATATATATAATTGGGTTCAAAATGTTATACCCACGTCGACGAGGGCATCCTTAATCTTTTATCAAACACCTATACTCCCGTTTTATAAAATCATCTTGCTAGACCATATGCTTATGAACGTTGGCTTGATTTATTTACCATGGTCTTATATCTATACCTATACCGAGCTTATGACTATTCAATGAATTGGTAGCCACAGTTGTCACATTGTATGTGTTAACATCATCGCATATTTGTTGTACATGTTGTTTATGTCGAAATTTAAGAAACGATGAACGTATTCAGCTTTAAATTCCACATACTGCGTGTTGGTAAGGTCCATTTAATGTGGTATATAACTTGAGACATGATATCATCTCTCCACGTCATCTTAGTTAAGGTTCTCGGTTTAATTGTATTGATTGCGATGGATTTCATCTCATTCTCGTTCAATGGTTATGGATCCACGTTGCATTGGCAATTGCCATGCCAGACTGCTCTTGAACTAGGCCATCCTCGCAATATGAGCAGAGGTGCCATGAACTTCACTTCATAGCTTGTCAATTTAATGTCGAATGACTGGTGTAAATGCGCTTCCAGCCATTTGATCCATGGAATCACCATGGATATTTTGCCATGTGGACGGCTGTGATTTCCTCACCCTATTAGGGTTTTGTGACGGAGATTTTTGATATAATTCTTGCACTAAATTTGTGAGACTGTTCTTTCGGCCCTCATTTGGTTGTTTCGCTACTCGTGACGCTGAATTTCTGCGTGCTGGAGACGCCTTGTATTCCTCTGTCAACGCCTCATCAAGCAGGTAAAACCTTATAAGCCTTACGCTACGTTAACTTGTGCATCTGTGATGAATTCTGAGTATGATAATGCATTCAATTTTATAGTATTTGACCTATGTTTTTTTTTACGCCATTTCGTTCTCCAGTTCTGGTTACTACAAGGATTCCTGACGTTGTGTTTTACATCTACTGATTTCTTTCTTCTGTGTTTATGCCACCATCTCTTCGTATACCTCGTTGGATGACTAGCCAATGATGCAAGGTACCGATAATTCTTTGTTTCTTGATAGGGCACGTCCCTGTTCGTCCTTTGGGACTTGAACGATGGTATTTTGATTTCGCTCGTCTCTTCTCTAGTGAGCGATACCGATCTCAGGTAATAATCGATTTACTTGTGCTATTAGTTAGACTGTTTTTCTAACTCCACTCTTAAACTTTGGGGTTACAATATAATTACACCATGCCTTTAATTCTATGGAAGAATCATTTGGAAGGAGTGAGGGTTTTCTTTTCCAGGTAGCTATGTAATTTTTGTTTTAGTACATTTTTCCAATTCTCACTAGAATTCTTTCTAACAGTTTCGCAATTCGTTGGCTTACCATCACGACTGTGTTTCTACAGGTGAGATAGACGCCATACGCTTTTCATCCTCAGTGCACCGTGAGAATTGTCCTTCAATTCGACACTAACTCCACTGCTCTGGGCATTGTCAGGTCGGTATACACCTGGGCAGAGAGAAACCATCCTCTCGTCGCATTATTTCACCTCGTTTGTGTGGAGTAGTTAATTTCTTAGGATTATAACAATGTCTATTGAAATTCTAGACTCTGTCAGACACTGTAACTATTAACAATTTGCAATCGTATGATAATATTCTTTGAATAGATTAATTTCTAGAATGAGAGTGGGGTCTTTTAAAGGACCTTGGCCGGAGAGGCTCAAACTCTGCTATGTATTTGCAGAAGGTATTTGTTCTTCGTCACTGGTATTTTTGCTAGCTTCATAATATTTTCGAGGAATTTCCAGATCATTATTTTATGGATGTTCTCCTATTGTATCTCATTCAATTATTTATTTTGTGTCGATTAAATATGATTGAAGAAGAAATGAGTTGTTTCTCTATTCACCTTCTTATCATGGTTAGGACTTCAATGTGTATATGTCTCTTTATGGCTATCTTTTCCGAGTTTACAGTGACTCAGTAAATGAAATCTGGCATTGTCTATCATTTGTATATGTTTTATGACTCCTACAGGAAAGTCTCTGTATTCCTAGGAGATTGTAGTTCCATTGTGAAAGCTTCGTATGTAAGGCTAATTGTTCTCCGTAACTGTATATATCAAATTTTTGGTTCTTTTGTTTTTGTAATAGAACAGTCCCAATGTATAAATGTCTAAATGACTTTCTTCACTGATATATATATAGAACTAGTGGATATCTTTTTGTTACCTTCTTCAATATTGATATATCTATATATCTATCTGTATATATATATGGTGCAGTTATTGATTTGATTTATAGTTTCCGGTGCATGTCTAATCCTTCCAACCTGTAACTTCGTCGGATCCTCCCTGTTCCCAAGGGGGTTATTCCCGTAGTTTTTATATATAACACTCCTTTCATACCTATTTATAGAGTTAATAGTCGTGTATAGTTTCATTTCTTTAATAACTAAGACAGATAAGGAGTACTACAATTTCATACTCTTTCATTCAGTTATTATCAGAGAAGATATTAGAATATCTATAAATAAACATGCCCTGCTGTTGAAAGTGCTAGATATATCTACTCTTCACTTATTTAATTCAATAAAAGAGTAATTCTGTCCTATATACATTTACCTTCCTACTATATTAGAAATTTTTTTTTTTTTATTGCAGGGTTTTCTACTATATTCCCTTTCCCACAGAAGCATATTAAAGTTACAAAATTATAAATTATGAAATACTATAAATCTCTAGATTTAGACCCAAGCTGGTTTAGAAATTCTAGATGATTTTGCCTCATTTTCCTAGTTCCTACAACTATGCAGAACAGTAAGATTTTGACTTCTCTACTGTTCTGTAAATGTATGGAACACCAACACCAAAATGAAACAATTAACTAGTATACAACTATACTCATTAAATCTTACACAGGGTAACAATTATTATATTTAAAAAAAAAAAAAAAACATTCATAACATTGTGTGCATACCACTTTGGTATTTGACCAGTCCTCCCAACCATAGAGTCCCTTTATCTCCAGAACTCACCCCTGAGCTGAGATCACTTCAATCACAGACCAGCCGCAATCTGTACTGGAATAACTTATTTAAGCCTTTGCTCCCCAAGCCTGTTTCTAATTCTGCGTCCAGAATATCAGGATGCTTTTCTTCCCGTTTGCCTAGGCTTCGCTATTTAGGGATTTTTAAAGCTTCTTTCTGCTTTTCCCAACTTTTTACCTCTTCCCAAATACTCTCCACATCATTGGGGAACTAGATTTTCCTCAAAATCTAATTTTAGAAATGAATTCTTTCAAGGATTTTTTTGAAATATTTTTGGGGAGAGTATTTTACTTTATCCATCCTCATGGATTTAGCAAGTGATCTCATAATTCTCATTTTGGTCAATCTGCACATAATTATTTTATTCATTTTCTCAAATTAAATATGTAATTATATGCACAACATACTTGTCCTTTGGGGTCCACTCCCCTTAGGATCAAAGTTCAAATGTCTATTTTTCGAAATTCAAACACATAAACTAGGGGTGTTACCATTCAAAAATAAATTTCCAACTAATAAATATTAAAAAAATGGAAAACAAATCAAATACATTGAACATTACATAAGTTTGACAATTTTTTGTTCTGGATTCCATTTCTCTAACCTCAAAAGAGGAAATAATGTTTTTTCCATAGAAGCTTATAAAATAAAATGCATAACTAATAACAAATGAAAAGTTGAGGAAAATATCAAACACATTCAACCTTTACATTTGTTTGGCGATCTGGATGAACACTATGAGATGGTTCCTCTTCACTTCTAACATCAGTAGATGGAACATATACAAAGTTAATTTGTATGACTCTATTAGAATGAGTTGTGTCTTATTTGAAGAAAAAAAGTATGCAATAATTTTCAATGTCCAACGTACTAAAAATTGAAAAAATGAAAAATTAAATCAAATACATTGAACATTTACATTAGTTTTCCAATTTGATTGTCGAGGAGAATGCATAGAAGAAGGCTATGACATGCTTAATCTCCACTTATCAGATTAGTAGGTGGAAGAGTTAATTTCTAGAACTCTACTAAAATGAATTGTATCCTATTCCATGGAAATAAAATACCTTATAATTTCAGTTAGAAAAAAATGTAAATAGAGGAATGTAATAAAAAAACTACTATTGCAGCAAACATCAAAATATCATTGTATTAGCTCCATTGTTCCACGTGAAATTCTATCAGGGATGACTAATTCTCTTGGTGGGACAACATTATTTTGAGAAGGGGGATTGGAATATTTGATGTTTCTAGTATTTGGCTCCAAATTATCAAACAAATGGGAAATTAAACTATCATCCTAATCATCACCTAGAATTTCATCATTGCCTCCACCATGGATGTTTTACAACCTTTGGCCTTGCTCAAAAGATGCAATTGCAGAGACAAAAGGGTTAGGGTGAAAATTTGCATCCAGATTATCAATATAATGTTCTTCCTATTTTCGAGATGTTTCCCTAATGTTATGAACATTTTCAGGAGAGTATTATACAACAAAATTATGCCGATGAGGATCATATTCTGATAATGAACTATTAATGGGAAATATTCTTTCCATGATATCATCCATAGTAAAATACTTACGAGGAATGATAAAATCATTTCGAAGAGTAGTTTCACTAATTATTCTAAGATATGTATCTCTCCTATGCTCATTTATTGTGTCCTTATTTTTTTGATACCGTAAATGACGAATTTCATTAGACCTGTCACGCGATGCCTGTGACAAATTTTGTTTTCTTGTACACTTTCTTGTGCCTTTAGATGACATGTCTGCAATGAATAATAAAATATTTTTTATCGAACCATAAACATGGAACATACAATATATCCAATATAAATAAATACAAAAGAATGAAAAAGGAACAAGTTTTTTTTTTTGCAACCATATAAAACCGTTAAAAGCGTATATGGTCTTTTTCCAACCATATAAACTTATGAAAATGTAAAAGGATTTTTCCAAATGGATACAATAAAAAGGGTAAATTTTCATGTTCCATATTAGAATCATAATGGTAAACTCGTATAATTGGAACAAAATACTATAATAATGATAGGACTTGGAAGTATATCTAAATATTTGGAACTATATAGCATCAAAATATAAATGTAAATACCAAATGTACATAAAGATATAAAATTTCTTGAGAACCAATGAGAAAAAAAGCATACACATACCATGTATAGAATATCATCCACAACCACAAAGAGTATATAAAATGAAAATATATATATAAAATCCTAACGTGAGTAATAACCTAAGAATCCATGTCCATATCTAATGGAAGAATCTCATCAATAGAATCCATACAGGAAGCAATTGAAAAAGAATTTCCAGACTCAATCAAATCATTGCAGTCCTGCAACGTTGGAGACCAAAAACCATACATATGTTGATTAGTTGAAATATCAATATCTGTTGGGAAATAGAGGCCCGTCATCATGCCATATAACAGGAAAGGAACCTTAGTGTAGTTGCACATAAGAATCACAACCTGCACTATTAGAAATGGGAGATTACTAGGACATTTGATATTTATATCTATAGAAATTTCTTCCAAAAAATTCCATCTGAAGCCCCAGTCGTCCTCAAAGTATTGAATCCTTTGTTAAACACACAAGTGACAAAATTGGAAATTATCTATTTCTTCTGTTGAAAATATAGAAGTGGCACCATCATTGACAAGGCATATCAATTGATTCATGTATATTGCTAATGACATACACCGTATTTTAGTGATTGGAGCAAATGAAAAACCTGTTTAATTTTTTATTACATCAAAACTGTAGATTGTATACCCATATGGAGGATAATATTCATACTCCTTATCCAAATAGATCCAAAATAATTAAATTTTATAAAAAACTCCATTCTAAGGGGGTGTAGTGCAACCAAATGGAAGATAAGCCCTTCGCCAAACCCTATCAAGATTAGTGTAAACATAAAATTTAGACTACATTATATCATAAATATGTTTTAGAACAACCTAGTCATATTTTTTACTGCTGAAATTTTCCAGTAACGAAAAGAATCCCCAGTCTCCAATTTGTATTGGCCCAATGTTTTTAAAGGCTTTTGTAAATGGGTTCACTACAAAGTAGTTGGATGAATTGGAGCATTCTTTTGGTAAGGATAAAACTACAATTATTCCAATAGTAGAATCTACTTTGTATTTTGAATCTATGAATCACAAATGTAAATGAGATATGTGCCCATTTTGATTAAGGTATTCAACAAAAAAATAATTGTTTTCATCTTTGAGGAAATGAACCATAAATTAAAATGTGTTTGCAGATATATGCCTGTAACACAATACATTCTTCCATTTCTTACAAATAGTGCTAAAATTTATTAAAAACGATAAAGGCAGCCACATGAACACAATTTCAAGAATTTCGAATGGAAGACAACTCCAAATAGCTGGATCAATGATCAAATAAGGAAATCACCTAACATAAAAGAAAACACATGTGATATCAACAAAACAATTTTCAATTAATGTTGAATAGAGTTAAAAGTAATATACATACACAAATTTTCATCCACATATATAGTAAAATTCACATATACATATTGCATAAAATCATATGAGCGATAAGATCATTATTACAATATTGAAACATAACTCACAATTGTATAAATATAATGTTTAAAATACAATATTATTAATGTTAATAAATCTATTTTTAAGTGTATATTAATGTCTATGTTTAATATTGATGTTAATGTTTTGATGTTCAGTATAAATATTAACAAAAAAATATTTTTTTAATATTAAATAACTTAATGTTATGAACCTCATGTTATAAAATAACCTAATGCTACATGAACTAAATGATATAAAAATACCAATTTTTTTAATTCTAATGCCATTGAACCTAAATAAACCTAAAGTTATCAATGCTATTATTTAATGAAATATTTATATTGATGTTTAATGACAATGTCCACATTAATGTATAAATGCAAAAAATAATTTTATATAAATTTCTATGTTTAACATTAACATTTATATTTATTATTAATATTAATTAACATTAAAAGAGATATTGATATTTAATATTAATATTAATAATTTCCTTATTAACTTGAAGCATTTATATTTATTGTTAGGGTTAATATCAATCTACATTATTAAATTATTAATTTTAATATCAATAAATATTTATTTTAATAATATTATTGTTAATTTTAAATAATTAATATTAATATTAACAAAATAATAATAATAATAATAATGATTTTTAGAATCAGAGCTCGGAATCTCCACAGTTCTCATTTTTCAGTCTACGTTTCGTGTCTAAAGCAAGACCCATCATCAGGACAAATCTGGAAAAAAGAGAGACAATTAGTCTTAAATAAATAGTGGAAAAATGACAAGAAAGAGAGCCGACCAGATATCACCTAAATGCTTTAGTTTCTAATTTATTTTCATTTATTTATTTTTAATTTATTTTAATTTTTATTTAGATAAGTTTTAGATATTTTGTTTTTAAAAATATCATAATCATTATTATGATACTTTAAGTTATAATGCTAATAATGTTTAATATTTCTTAAACATAGTACATCAATAAGATGAGGGATCACCTACACAATAGTGATAGTTATAAAAAACTAAATGAAAACCCCATAGTACAACAATAAGATGAGGGATCACCTACACAATAGCGGTAGTTATAAAAAAACTGAATGAAAACCAGCAATAAGATGAGGGATCACCTACACAATAGCGGTAGCTATAAAAAACTGAAGGAAAAGCACATACTACAACAGTAATATGAGGGATCACCTACACAATAGTGGTAGTTATAAAAAACTGAATGAAATCCCCATAGTACAACAATAAGATGAGGGATCACCTACGCAATAGAGGTAGTTATAAAAAATTGAATGAAAACCCCATAGTACAAAAATAAGATGAGGGATCATCTACACAATAGCGGTAGTTATAAAAAACTAAATGAAAATCCCATAGTACAAAAAAAAGATGAGGGATCACCTACACAATACTGGTAGTTATAAAAAACTAAATGAAAACCCCATAGTACAACAATAAGATGAGGGATCACCTACACAATATCGGTAGTTATAAAAAACTGAATGAAAACCCCATATTACAACAATAAGATGAGGGATCACCTACACAATAGAGGTAGTTATAAAAAACAAAATGAAAACCCCATAGTACAACAATAAGATGAGGGATCACCTACATAATAGTGGTAGTTATGAAAAACTGAATGAAAACCCCATAGTACAACAATAAGATGAGGGATCACCTACACAATAGCAGTAGTTATAAAAAAAAATGAAAACCCCATAGTACAACAATAAGATGAGGGATCACCTACACAATAGCGGTAGTTATAAAAAAATGAATGAAAACCCCATAATAAAACAATAAGATGAGGGAGCACCTACACAATAGTGGTAGTTATAAAAAACTGAATGAAAACCCCATAGTACAACAATAAGATGAGGGATCACCTACACAATGGCAGCAGTTATAAAAAAATGAATGAAAACCACATAGTACAACAATAAGATGAGTGATCACCTAAAAAATAGCGGTAGTTATAGAAAATGAATGAAAACCCCATAGTACAACAATAAGATGAGGGATCACCTACACAATAGCGGTAGTTACAAAAAACTGAATGAAAACCCGATAGTACAACAATAAGATGAGGGATCACCTACACAATAGTGGTAGTTATAAAAAACTGAATGAAAACCCCATAGTACAACAATAATATGAGAGATCACCTACACAATAGCGGTAGTTATAAAAAACCGAATTAAAACCCCATATCCAAAGTTATAAAAAATGTTAAAAAAGCCATTAAGGAGTCCAATCTGGACGATAATTTGAAGAAGCACTTTTACCCAGAAGGCGAAATCATACCCCGTATTTATGGTGCACCTAAAATCCATAAGGCTGGTGTTCCTTTAAGGCCTATCGTCAACACTTTTGGTGCACCAACATATGAATTAGCCAAATATGTGGCTCTCACCCTCGCCCCTATGGTGGGTAATACTAGCTCTTTCATCAAAGACTCCAACCAACACGTTGATTTCATTAAAAAAGCTAAATTAGATCCTAGTGACAAAATTGTTAGCTTTGATGTTGTCCAACTTTTCACCAAAATCCCGCTTGATGAAGCCGTGCAAGTAGTAAAAGAAGTAGTAGACCCGCAAACTGCAAAAATCATTGAAATATGTCTTTGCTCTACCTTTTTCACTTTCCAAGGGGAAATATTTGAACAAAAATCTGTAGTTGCTATGGGATCTTCGTTATCCCCTATAGTGGCAAACCTCTTCATGGAGAAATTTGAAAAGAAGGCTTTGGAATCCTACCCATTAAAACCCAAGTTTTGGATAAGGTTCGTAGACGACACCAATGTCAATTGGCCCCATGCAGATGAGGAATTAAAGAACTTCCTACACCATCTCAACAACATATCCAAATATATCCAATTTACAATGGAAGGCAAAGAAAACAACTGCATCCCTTTCCTTGACGTACTCCTCTGAAGAAATGAAGACGGATCCCTTGGACACAAAGTGTTCAAAAAGAAATCACACACGGATAATTATCTACACGGGAACTCACACCACTACCTAGCCAGAAGACAGGGGTGCTGCTGACTCTCTTTACATGAGCTTTTAGAATATCAGACAAAACTCATGTGGAAGAAGAAATTGAATATCTGAGGAAATGCTTCATAAACTTGGGATATAGCAATAAGGACATTAACAAAGCTATTCAAAAAGATAGATCCCGAAACAAAAGAATGATTACTGACAAATGCTCTACTACAAAAGCTTACCTCCCTTATATTCAATGGGTCACAGACAAGAAAGCCAAATTTCTAGCCAAAAAGGAAATTAAGGAAACCTTCAAACCTCTAGTAACCATTAGGCAAAGAATGAAATCGGTTAATGATGACCCCGACCACCTCCAACAAAAATGTGTCTACAAAATCAATTGTTCATGCGGAGATTGCTATATTGGGGAAACATGTAGAACCTTTAAAATAAGGTTTAAAGAACATGGGGCAGACATTAGGCTTGGAAGAATTAAAACCTCAGCTTTGGTAGAACACTCGAGCAAAACATGTCACCACATATGCCTGGAAGAAGCAGTGATCATTTCCAAAGAAAAACATCATTTCATATGCAAGATATGTGAAGCCTTGGAAATCTTAAAGCACCCTCACAACATTAATAAAGATGGAGGCTTAGAAGTTAGCAGAAATTGGGTCCATGTGATGTCTGGTTAAACATATCACTCACTTGAATTGTTGGTCTCCTTGTACCCCTACCCTTCCTTCGTCCCTTTATGACCTTTGAATTGACTTTCACTTTCGCTACCTCGTACCCTTTCCCCTTCCCTCTACCCGCCTATTCGCATCTAACCCTTACCCTACTCCTTTCCCTTACCATACTACCCTCCTTTAAACTTAATATGTGTAATTATTAAAAACACCCTTTACATAATATTAGGATAACATAGAAAATACTATACTTTGATAATATTAAAAAACAAAATCTATTAGTATATTCATAAGATAAAATTGTATAAAAAATTAGAACTTTTTAATGATAAATAATTAAATAGTAGACATTATAATCTACATAGGGTATTATAAAATTAATAATAATCAAACCATTAAATCATTCTACTAGGACCCCTCTTCAGAAAATTAGGATAAGAATGAAATTACTACACTTTGATTTTATTAAAACATTGCATTTTGACAATTAGAAATAATAAAAATAAATAAAATAATTATCCTAAAATTAGATAAACATAAGACTTTATAAATAGGAACAATAATTAATATTAAGAAATATTAAACATTATTAGCATTATAACTTAAAGTATCATAATAATGATTATGATATTTTTAAAAACAAAATATCTAAAACTTAACTAAATAAAAATTAAAATAGATTAAAAATAAATAAATGAAAATAAATTGGAAACTAAAGAATTCACGGCTCTCTTTCTTGTCATTTTTCCACTATTTATTTAACACTAATTGTCTCTCTTTTTTGCAAATTTGTCCTGATGATGGGTCTTGCTTTAGACCCAAAACGTAGAGTGAAAAATGAGAACTGTGGAGATTCCAACCTCTAATTCTAAAAAGCTACACCACAGAAATCTAGAATCCATCAATAATAATAATAATAATAATAATATTATTATTATTATTATTATTATTATTATTATTATTTATAATAGCAATAATATTAATATTAATAATTTCTATGTCAATTTTAAACATTAATAGCTGTAAATGTTTATTAATATTAATAAAAAACATAAATATTGAACTTAATAACACATAAATATTGAACTTTCTATAGAGTTGAGAGTAGTAGATTAAAAAGAGTAAATTGAATCCACAAAAAATTAAAAATATATAAATTATACAAATAGGCCAAATATATAATAGATTATATATATATATATAGAGATATATATATATATATATATATATATATATATATATATATATATATATATATATATATATATAGAAGCAGATAAAAACAGTAGAAAAAGAAACTATGAGTTAAATAAAATAAATTTCATTGAATAAAAACTTTGCAATGCAAAAAATATATAATAAATCTCATACATTCATTGAATCTCATAAAACTATTGAATGAATGTGGAACAATACAAATTAAATCTGAATGAGCTAAATTATGAAAAATAATTAATATTGTACTAATAATCTTGTTAATAATATAAATTATTAAACATAATTATTTTTGTACTAATGATCTTATTAGTAATATTGTTATTAATATTATTAATGTTACAAAATATATATATATATATATTATATTAATTACAATAACATTGTTTTTAATATTAATCACAATCATTATAGTTTTTAATATTAAATATTAATATTATCCACTATAGGACTGTGTCATGAACCATGGCCATCCACTATGGTTCATTATAAGTCACCTAGATACACTATGATGTAGTGGTAGGTATGGCTAAACGTGGTAGTCATGTTAGTTGTTATCGACTATCATGCTATATTGACTAGAATTGACTATGTCAACAATAGGCCACGAGAGTTATCATGCGTTAATGTGTATATTAATTTACACTTAAATAATTATAAATTTGTAGATTAGTATATTATTAATGTGTCATTAATGTTATATTAAATTCTTATTAATATTATTTAAATAGTATAGTAATGTTATATATATATATAACATTATTAATTAATAATTAATAATAATATAATAGTAATTAAATATAGGTAGATTAATTATATAATAAGTAGAATAATTTAAGAAATATTTTGATTATTTCAAATATATTGATTAACATATTACGTAACATTAATTTATATTATAATTATTATTATTTTTTTTCTAATTAATATTATTCTATTAGTTTTCACATAATTTACAGTTCGAAGCTTGCCCCCGGAATTGCTATGCTAGCCAATTCTGGAGGGAGCAAAGTACAAAAAGACTGGAATGTTACTACCTCGGATGGGGAAACTGGTACAAAAATTGCTGTCGTGAGTAGGGAAACCAACATTAAAAAAATAGGAGCAAAATCTTATCACATGGTTCAGAAAAAGCATGCTATTCGAAAAATAAAACAACACAGAGAGAGTTAACCTCCCAAAACTGAAGTTGCATGTCATACTACTTGTCATGAGGCTGAGGTAGAGGCTCTTCAACAATTAGACACCTGTAGTCTTCTGAAGAATTCTCATCTTGCTTTGAATGTTGTGTGCTGGGCTCCGACGTGCTGGCGGTGCGTACCAGGTTGCCTCTTCCATCCCTCCTTTCACCCTCCAAGAAAACTAGACTATTGCTTCCACTCCCTTCAATACTGGAGGAGTGGTCTTCTGGTTTGACTAGCATCGATTTCGACTTTCAAGAATGGTGAGGGGTAGCAAGTGAAATTGTTGATTTTCTGAGCTGGTTTCTCGAGCCAGAGCTGGATGGCAACTCCTAAAAACTCACAGTCATGGTGGCGGTGACCTTAGGGCTTTCCAGAGTGTAGTTGTAGTGAAACTAGGTCAAATTGTCCTCGAGAGGAGGGGTGTGGTTATATTCGTGGAGTGAAATGGGTGGGCGTGAGGGCTGGCCCCTACCCTGGCCTCGACGGCACCTCATTCTATGCCTCTGCGGAATGATTGAGCAGGAATGAACGTGAGCTATGTGAGAGGTAGAGGGATGGCTTGCGTGTGGGGGCGGCGAGGAGTTGGGGTGGCTAAAGTGCAGAGAAGACCAAACAAATGGGTGACTGGTGTGTAAAGACGACACAACCAATTGCAAATGCAGGTCACATAGGATCTTGAAGGGCTCGAAAGAGCATGGAGTAGATAGAGTCGAGAGACTGAAATTGCAACGGCCGAATGACCGTGGAGAGGGAAATGATGCCATGAAATAACTCTTGGGATTGTGGACCGGAAAATCATTAACACAAGAGGCAGGGCCATATTTTATTGCTCGAGGAAAGCAACTGGAGGCTTTAATTCCTTCCGGACAATCCCCATGCATGCCCATGTGGCCAGGCCATGTGCCACACTAAGGATGAGCCACCTCGCATTCCAAATTATGCACCTGCATCTCAGGTCGAAGCATCTTTTTTCACCAATTGAGTGCATTCTTGAATGAGAGAAGCATCATTGATACTAAAGAGGGGTCCTGAAAAAAGAGAGAGATCATGCTCAACTCCTTTGTTAGCTTGGATATCCACTACCTTGTTTGTTGATCGTCGAACATGCTTGAAGGAGATGGCTCGCTGAGTTTGAAGCCATTATTCAATTTGATTAAAGCTTTCTACAAGATGCCAACTCTTAGATAACTTGGAGGCCGAAGATGCTAAGAGGAGATGAGTGGCAATATTGATGATGATTTGAGAATCTCCTTCGACTTCAAGGGGGAAGAATTTGTGCTCCTCTGCAAGGTAAAGCCCTTGTAAAAGGCCTTCCAATTCCACAGAGTTGTTTGAATCCCACCCAATTGGGCCAACGAGGATGAGTACAAAAGACTTAGATGAATCTTTAAAGATACCACCAAAACTAGCAGCACCAGGATTTCCTTTAGAAGCCCCATCAAAATTCATCTTGATCAGACCACGAGCTGGGGGATTCCAGGAGCTGGGTGAATCTGGATGGCCAGTGGGAGTCTAGATATTCATGTGGTGATTGGGGATGGAAAGGTTCCAATTCACCCATATAATGCTTTCAGGAGGCTGAATTGGAATGTCTGAGTCTTGCCAATGGTGTAGGGCTAGAGTTTCTTGAATATTGATGCAAAGATTAGTGTAGATAAAATCCAAAGGAGTGTTTTGATCTTTGAAGATGCACTTGTTCCTTTCCTTCCAAACTGACCAAAGAAGGAATCTAGGGAGATAAGTCCATAGAGTGTTGAGCAGCTTGCTATTGAAGGTATCTATGGGATAGTGCCTGATTGTATTGAAGACATCTCCTTTGATTCTGTTAGTTCTTCTGCACTGGATGGCTATATTATCCCATAAGTTGTTAGCCAGTAAGAAAGTATCCATTAGGTTAGGAATGGTTTTAGCATGCTGCATACAATAGGGGCATCTTGAAGGGCCAATGAAGCCACTTTTGAGGAGACTGTCCCAGGTAAGTATTATGTTCTTGCTGAGAAGCCACAAAATGGTAGGATTTTAGGCCAGATGCCTAGTCTCCAAATTTGAGCCCATAACGTGTCCTTGGGATCCTGATTGGAAGAAAAGAGCAGATGGTAAGCTTCACATGTGGAGAAAGTACCTTAATTAGTGTGGCCCCAATGAAGAATATCTAGTTCCTCTATGCATCTAATCTTCCTTTTCCTTAATTCATTTTCAATATCATCATATAGTTCCTCTTTCCAGTTCTCCTACCATTGAGCAGCTGGAAGCCATTAATGAAATCCAGAGATAGAGGGGGGTTTCCAGAAGAATTTTACCTGATTTTTCACTTGATATTGAAGTACAGCTTGCCATCTAGGTCTGTGGAAGAGATCCGACATTTTCGGTAGCTGCTGCCAGAGGTCTTCCCAGAAGTGAGAAAAGGCTCCTGATCAGATTTCCTAGAAACTGTGTTCTTGAATGATTGCCTTGTGTTTCTTAACCGCATTCTATATGAGATATCAAGAGTCCTCAATGGTTAGATGAATGAAATCTTTCGGCGGCCTATTGTTAGCATATTTGGCTGTCCATAATCGTGCCCAAGGGGTATGAGGTTTGGACAACCGGTTCCACCATATGTGTGCGCCCGTGATAGCATTACTATGATTAGGATCCCTCAGCCCCAATCCTCCATGAAATTTTGGAATGCACACATTCGGGCATTTAACATGCACCCATTTGCCATTTAAACAAGAATTTCCCGAAAGGAAATTTCGTTGCAGATTTTTTATACTTTTTAGAACCCATTCAGGAGCTGCCAATACTGAAAATAGGTAAAGGGGCATGGATTGGAGGACCACTTTGATCAGGATCGGTTGGCTAGCTATATTAAGAGTTCTATGAGTCCATGATGACAAGGGAGCTTCTAGTTTTTCCAATATCTCTTTCCAAGAGGAATGCTTGATAGATGAATCAGTTAGAGGAGAACCAAGGTATTTTAAGGGAAAAGTAGCAATGGAGAAGCCTAAAAGTATAGCAATATTATTCTGAAAAATAGCAGGTGCGTTAAAAAGGAAGATATGATACTTGGCTGCATTGATGGTGGTTCCCGAGGCGTCCAAGAAAATATCCAGTAGTGACTTAAAGGTGCAAGCTTCTTGGACAGAGGGGTGGTTCAACAACATATTATCGTAAAAAAAAATTGGTCAGTGATGGGATGATTGCCATGAATGGATAAACCCCAAAGAGAGTGCGAGGAGGCTTCATGTTGGATGAGATGACCCAAACCTTTCGCCATGAGGATGAAAAGGAAGGGCGAAAGAGGATCTCCTTGTCGAATATCTCAAGAGGGGGAGAAAGGGGGAGAAGGAGCCCCATTAACGAGGATGGAAAAGAAAGGGGATGAGATGAGGCTCATGATCCAGTGAGTCCAAGTAGGACTAAAGCCAAAATCTATAAGCATAGAGAGGTCAAGTTTTAATAGCATAGCTACTTTATTCTGATGCTTCAGAGAATGGATGACTTCATGTGTGAGAATGATCTCGTCCAGGATTTTTCGTCCTTCCACATATATTTTCTATTCTGGAGAAATGAGCAGAGGGAGGAGAGGTTTAAGCCTATTGATGATGACCTTGGAGATTAGCTAGTAAATTACATTGCACAATGAGATTAGCATGTACTTGTTTAGGGTGACAGAGTGCTCTTATTTGGGCATGAGAGCTAGAAAGGTAGCATTGAGTGAGGGAGCGATCCAATGCATACTTCGAGATTCCTCCACAAAATCTCAAACTTCTAGCTTGATGTTTTCCCAAAATAAGTGGAAAAAGTTTGAAGTGAAACCGTCAGGACCAGGAGCTTTGCCATCTTTGAGCTGAGCCATCACTTTTTCAACTTCTTGAAGTGAAACCAGTCAGAGTAGCATTTGATTGTGCTCCTCAGTGAAAAGCTTGGGGATGTACTGAGCGATCTTGTTGATTTCTTGCTGCCGATTTCCAGGTGGTTCCTGAAGGATATGCTTGAAATGACTGAGTAGTTATTTTTCTATATCCTCATGGTCTTCTAGCCATTCCCCTTGCCTATTGTTGATAATGGCGATGTGATTGTGCATACACCTTTCAATGGTGGATCGATGAAATAATTTGGTGTTCTTTTCCCCTTCTTCGAGCCATCTAATTCTTGAATTCTGTTTCAATAATATTTCCTCTTGCAAATTTGCTCCTCCAGTTTGGTGAGGAGGATATTTTCTTGGAGAGTAAGAGAGTCTAATCTACCCTCTTGAATGATACACAACTGTAGATTGGAAATTTGTTTTTCCATCTCCTTTTGATGTTGTAAGATATTCCCAAAAGTGGAGTGGTTCCATTTCTTGAGAGAGTATTTGAGATGTTAGATTTTTTGTTGGAACTGAAACATTTTGGATCCAGCCGGTGGGGTGTAATCCCTCCACCAAGTGGTGACCAAGTCCTTGAAGTCTGGCTGAGAGAGCTAGAGATGATCAAAATAGAATGGACGTTTGTTTGTGGTTCCGGGACATGACCATTACAAGAGGACTGGCCAGTGGTCAGAGCCAACAGTTAGAAGAATGGAGGAGTAGATGTCACCTCCCAAATGGATTGCATTTTCTAAGTTGAGGAAACATTCCAATCTTGAGGCTATCTATTGTGAGCCTGTTATTCTGTTGTTCCAAGTATGCATCCCATTAGAAAAGGGAAGGTCAATCAGCTAGTTCCTTTGAATGAAATCTTTGAAGCTAAGAATGTCTATATCAAGCCTACAACGTCCTCCTTTTTTTCCACAAGCTTAGTGATCATATTGAAGTCACCTTCAATGATCCAGAGAGGGTGACGCCTAGTAGAGTTTAGAATGTCAAGGGAGTTGAGAATGGAAATTTTTTGAAGAGGAACTTGAGGGAAGTAAACATTGGTGAGGTGACCATGGATGTTGGTACCAATAAAGTGAAAAGAAGCCTAAATGAAATTGTGAGAAGAATGAATGTCGGTAAGTGAGATGAGTTGGGGAGCCCATGCAATGTCTAAAGCACGCGAGGCACCAGAGGAATCAATCGTTATGGAGTTGCATCCAAGCCATAACTTGGTGATGATGGTGTCGAGAGTGGTACTAGTACATTTGGTTTCTTGCGTGAAGAAAACCATTGGTTTATCTTGCTTTATGATGTTCTTGATCATTTGCTGCTTGGTGGGGTTGTTAAGCCCTCGCATATTCCAAGAGATGAGCTTCGTTAAGAACTATGGGAAATCAGCCAGAAGAACTTGGTTAGCTTGGCATATCACCCAGATTCAACCAATATTTCTCCTACAATGATGGTTCTTTGTAGATCTGTCTACCTCCCACTTTTCCTTAACGCATTTATGATATTTTTCCATCCCAGGAGCTTCCTGCTTGACCTAAAGAGTTGCGCTACTAAGCTCGGAAGAGGACGACTTCTAGGATTTCAATCTGCCTGCTGGGGTATCTTGTCATAGTATTTTTTTTTACGGGCCATCTCCAGGACTAAGATGTCCAAATCTCCAAGGTCAATACTCTTTAGTTCCTCTTCAATGTGGGTAGGTTGATTCATATCTTCCTTAGATCCTACCCCCGGAGCCGTTTGTTGAGCGATGTTGTCGATCTCCATTAGGGTGGGATTCTAAAGGACAATGGATTTGTTTTTGTTATCCTGGATAGACTAAGGGGTGGGCTTCTATGCGACAGAGTGAGGGAGAGGGCGAATGGGGATGGGCAGAGGAATGATAGTAGAAACGAGAGTGGAAGTAGAGGGGATTTCAGAAGAGGGACGAGAGGATTCCCCTTCGAGGATGGGATGATTTGCGAGGATATGAAAACTATTGCTGGTGGGGGGAGCAGGGGAGACTTTGGGGTTAGCATTTGATTTTTTTGAGTGCTTTTTTTGATTGGGAACTTTGGTGAATTCCTATGCATCAGTATTTTCATGGCTCAAGGTAGATTTAGGAGGATGATTTAAGGGGTAGTATTTGAAAATATGGCCATGCTCATGGCATTTTCAGCATCAAAAAGTCACATGATCATAGTCTATGGGTTTAATCCACTCAAGTTCATCATGAAAGAGACTTACCGAATCTAGTAGGGCTTTTGCTAGGTGCATGTAGACGCAGATCCTGACATAGGAGGTGTAGCGTCTGAGTTTGGTTTCTTCAACTATCTTGATAAACTCTCCCAGTCCATTTCCTATATCTTTTAAGGATTCCTCATCCTAATATTCTGGCTTTAATGAGTACATACGGATCCGCACTAGAGCCCAATTAAAATCCTCCTTATCTGGGTTGAATCTTTCAATCCAATCTCTCAAATAAAGGCCTGCAGAGTTGAAGAAGTATGGGCCATTGTCCAAGATGTGATTTATGTCTTCGATGTAGTTGAAAATGGTGTTGAATAATCCCTTTGGTCCAAGATGCAGGATAACATGCCCCTTTGGTTTCCATTTTGAGGTAATCCAGCCCTAGAGAGCTTTCTCAATGGGCTAGAAGCCGATGAATTTACCAATGAGAGCATGGTCCTTCATATATTGAATTTTTCCATTGATTCGAGGTCCTAGTAGGTCGATTTTTCACCAGTTTTCTGCTATTGGAATGCAAGTCGAGGAGGAGGCTTTCTTCTGCTCCATGTTGACATTCTAGGTCTCGTTCTTGTCATTTTGTTTAGCATTTGGATCTGCTTGCAGGCCTGTGGAGTCAAAGGTGGGGATCTGATCACTCAGAGTCGTTTCAAGGGTGTTAGAAGTAGGGTTTACAGGAGGGGGAGGGGAGCTCAACCCCCCGTCGGGGAGGCCATTAATAGAGTGTAGAATCAAGCGGAGACGTGGAGCCATCAGAGATGTGAGGTGCCACCACGAGGGCGAGGAAGAGCCCTGACGGCTCTCATTGCAGGGGTGCAAAAACCATAGGAGTCCATGGAGGAGGCTTCAGCTCTCATCATCACTCATCGAAAATTTGATTGCCAATCCCATCTCATAATTATTAATAATTAAAATTAAAATTCTACATTTCTATTCACAAATTAAATTATAACTACCTAAATTAAGTTGAATTAAATTTCTAAAACTTTATATGTAAATTAAAATTAAAATAATTAAATCTAAATTTAAAATTATATTCACAAGTAAATTTATTATAATATATTGATGTTCAAATTTTCTTTATTGTATTTTTTGACACAATTAATGTTCAAATTTTGTTGAAATATTTGTTTGGCACAATTATGAAAAGATTGTTATTTGATTATTATACCACGTGAATCTATTTTAATTTTCATTATTGTTTGAAATTTACTTTTAGTTATTTAATAAAAAAACTAATTTAAATCACATTCGTGCCATATCATTGTTAAAAATTTATTATTATTTGAAAATAAAACATATTAAAGAAATCAATATAAACCATTAAAATTGATTAATATTAAAGAAACTATATTTGTTTTTAAATTTAGATTTTATGGAAAATTAAAATGAAAAATAAATGAAATATCAATAAAATTTGTATTGATTATAATTGACTATGTCAATGAGAGGCCAATAGATTTATCATGTGTTAATGTCTATATTAATTTATGATTAAGTCATTATTAATGTGTATATTAGTAAATATATTATCAATATGTGATTATTATTATATTAAATTCTTTTTAATATTATTTAAATATTATAGTAATGTTATCTATATATATATGATTATTAATAATATAATAGTAATTAAATATAAATATATTATTTAATATTTTAATTGCTTAAAATATATTAATTAAAATATTACATAATATTTATCTATTAAATATTAATAATTGAATTAAATTTCTACATTTTTATTCACAAATTAAATTATTATTACCTAAATTTAATTGAGTTAAATTTCTAAAACTTTATATGTAATTTTTTTTTAAATAATTAAATTAAATTAAAATTTAAAACTCATTCAGAAGTAAATTTACAAGGGTATATTTGGATATATTAAGTTCTAATTTTCTTTATTGTACTGTTTGGCACAATTAATGTTCAAATTTTGTTTATGGTTTTGTTTCACACATTTATGAAAAAATTGTTATTTGATTATTATACAAAGTGAACCGTTTTTAATTTTGATAGTTATTTGAATTGAAATTTTCACTTATTTAATTAAAAAATTATTTAAATCATATTCAAGTTATATTATTGTTAAAACCTATTATTATTTGAAAATCAAACATCTTAAAGAAATAAATATAACCAATTAAAATTGATACATATTAAAGAAACTGTATTACTTTTTGAACTTAGATTTTATAACAAATTAAAATAAAAAATAAATGAAATATAAATAAAATTAATTATAACCAATTAAAATGAACTTTATTATTGTTAAAAAGAGTTTATTGTTTTGATTAATTTCATCACATTTTTTTTTCAAAAAAAACTAAAGTTGTAATAAAACAAGTTTTTAATTAGATGGTTATGTACAATAAAAAAAAATACATAAAATGTAAGATTTTGTGAATAAAATCATTTAATATGAAATGAACCTTAAGCATTAGTAAAGTATTAAGAACATTTTTTTCATTTAAACGATTCTAAAATAACGAATATCTAAATCTATTAAATTTTGTAGGTTTGATTAGGTCTAAAAACATAAAATGTTGTTACAATATCATATATTAACGTCTATATATTAATAGAAAAAAAATTTATATTAAAAAATTTAAAATATTAAATCATACGAGTTATTTTTTTAAACATAAGAAACTCATCACAATCTCATATATCAACATCCACACTTATATAATAACAAGAAAATTCATCTATTAAAAAAATATAATAAAATGCAACATATAAATTATTTCTCAATTTTATGTAATCAAAAATACTTTTTTTATGTTTCTCTTTCACTAATACATAATTAAATCAAAACAAACTCCTTGTTGCTAATAATGACCACACATATTTTTAGGTTTTGATACTATATATATATTTGTATTTCAAACTTAATATTAAACAGTTTTACTAATTGAAAATGAATAAATACTTACTCTAATATTATTTTGTTTTATTAATTAAAGATGGAATATAATTGATTTGCTGGAATAAGAGATGGATCTATACTATTCATCCCCCCACAAATTTAAATCAGAAAAGAATTTTGGAAGAAAGTAGTCACTTAGGATTGTTTTTATGAAGAAAATGTGTTTCTCTAAGAACCAAGAATTATTGCCATTAACAAATATTGGAAAGTAAATTAAATAGATGTCCTACTCTAGATCCAAAATTTAAGAAATTCAATTAGTGTTTTGAGGAGGAATTTGATGATCCAAATAAATAGATGGAAGATAACGAATAGAAGGAGTATTATATTGCAAATTTCAAGACATTTTATCAACAACAATAGCTATAGATCTAAAGACGAACATGTTATCGAGGTTATTTCCTGTTGGTTTTAAAGTATGGGTTGAGTTAGGTATTAAAGTTGAAGATTATGTGTGTGAACTTGTGCCTCATTAGGTAATTGCATTTTAAATGGAATCTCAAGTCCATATTGATTTTTCCAAGGTTTCAGATAGATCCAGATAAGTGAATCCAAGTGGAGTTACGAAATAATTATGTATCAAAGGAAAACAAAATATCGTACCAAACTCAATCTTTGGGAAATGTAAGTGCTGAGAAATTTTCAGTTACTTATGTATCAAAGGAAAACAAAATTTCGTACCAGATTAAATATTTTGGAAATAAAAAATAATTATGCATCGAAGGCAAACAAAATTTCCTATTAAACTCAACCTTTGGTAAATGTAAGCGCTGATAGTGGGGGAGAAATTGTAAAATAATTATGTATGAGAGGAAAACAAAATTTTGTACCAAAATCAATCTTTGGGAAATGCTAATGGTGGGGGAGAAATTTTAAAATAATTATGTATAAAAGGAAAACAAAATTCCGTACCAAACTCAATATTTGGGAAATGTAAGCGCTGATAGTGGGGGAGAAATTTTATAAAAAAGGAAAAGAGAGAATTTTCGAAATACGTATGGTATGAAATGGGTCGTGAATAAGGTGAATGAAAAATTTGGCTTGTAAATTTTTTGAATAGTAAAGTATAGGGAATTTAAAAAAATGAATATAATAATAAAAGGCTATACAGGTATGAAGTGTTTAACATATAATTACCATTTCAACGAGGAATTGGCGACCTACGACGCTAAACAAAGTTTTAAAGTATACGATGGAAAAGATATGTGATAAATGAAAATTTGATGTTAAAATCAAAAAATTTTAATGACGCCTAGATATAAAAAGTGTGCAAAATTAGGCAAAAGGAGTTTCAATTGTGCACGTCTAAGTCCCTTTCTTGCCACCCTTTGAAGGTCGT
This sequence comes from Pinus albicaulis, assembly GCA_034641835.2. Lineage (NCBI taxonomy): Eukaryota > Viridiplantae > Streptophyta > Pinopsida > Pinales > Pinaceae > Pinus > Pinus albicaulis. The sequence continues at coordinate 80,043 of JAXQQM020084561.1, forward strand.
CATTGTTCACCATTATCTGATAAAATAAGAAAATTATATAATTATTTTTTATGGAAGAGGATGCATGCAATTGTTATTGGTTATGACGTTCTCACATATTATACTTATGACCTATGGGCCTCTGATCATTGCATAATTAAGGGTAACGCTGGGAAATATGCTTTGGCTCCAGCCAGGAGGCACGGGGATTCCTTTCTCAGGAGACTCTCTCACCTATTTGACGTCATGGATAAGTCCACAGAATGGAGAATTTGATGAATATTGCTCACATATTTTCCAAAGTTCTCAATCGATGTGAATTTATCCTCTCATCAATTCCTTTTGGAGTTACAACTGCTCTGGTTATGGTGTTCTCACACATTCTACTTATGACTTATGGGCCTCTGATCATTTCAGAATTAACGGTAAATCAGCGCAATATGCCTTAGCTCCGAGGAGGAGCCATGGAGATTCTATTTTCGGGAGAATCGTTGGAATATCTATAATCATGGAGCAATCCGTAGAATCCATATGTGTGGTATGATATTAGTACACTATGTATAAAAATTTATAAACCCAAAAAAATACATTAGGGATAAATTGTATTAGTTATTAGATTTGATGTTATTTAGGTTTGTCGTGTTTTTTTGTGTGGAGGAGCTTTTTCTGGCTTGCTAGACATCTAAATATGGTATTATAGGTAACCCTTATTTTTTTCTAAATAAAAACTAATGCTTGAAATTTATACACCTCTTTTTGAGTCGCAATGATACCTCTGTATCAAATCAGACCTGGGAAACCTCTGTATTGAATCTCTACAAACTTGCAAACCAAAATAAATTTATTAAAAATTACTAACTTTAAAAACCCAATAAAATAAAACAATAATAAAATATAAAAATAAACAAATATACAATGATAAACCAACCAAACTTGGACGGAAATGTGAAGAAGGGGAACATGGGCTTTCTAAGAAAGTGTTCAAATTATATTCAAAAACATTGTATATATGGTTTTGTATAAAGTTGTTTTTGGGGAGCTTGAAGAACATGCATTTCAAATATATGGAATATTAAATAAAATGTAAAAGCATGGTAAGAAACAATATCGAATGACCTCACAGAATAAAACTAATACAATAGTTACAAATATGGTTTCCACGTGTCCAAAACTTGTCATACAAAACCATTGCATACCACTCACTTAATGAAATGAATCCAAATGATTGTATACCACTCATTTAATGAAATGAATCCAAATTGAAATTCATATTGTTTATATTTTTTCATTGTCGTTACAAACATGGTTTCCATGTGGCCATACCTATTGATTTTATTTTTATTTTATAATTGTGGCCATGTGGCCATACCTAACATACACATCTCAAAAAACACCCATGTTTCAATATAATTTTTTTTATTTTTAGTTTTATTTTCCCTTAATCCTGAAACACAGTTTCATTATCCCTAATCATTATATGTGGGGATAAAGGGTAGGTGTAGTAAATTTTTAATCAAAATTCAGTAAAAAAAAATAATTTAAACATTGTTTAAACACATGATTTAGATATGCAACGAAGTTATCACTTGCAATTTTATTCAATGATGCTTGGAAATGATGAAAATATATTAGCATATTTCAATTTAGACCATCAGATCAAGATGACTAATTAGAAAAATCATTAAAGTAGCCAATTCCAATAAGGGGATGCCTATCATCGTAATTAAGATGTGGTCCACTCATTTAAACCAATACCTTTCATTAAATCAATTTTATTTCCATAACAAAAAAACTGAAACATGATGAGTACTCTTCATTAACCTAAAGCAGTTAAGCCAATACTTTTCATTATGGTGATGCAGAAAAGTGTAGGAATGTGGATAAGCATTGTAATTTTTCTACATTGACATTGAAGATTTGTATTGACTATGAAAACTTGATATAACCCTCTAAAATAATTATTTGATTATAATTTATTGACAATATATGTCCGAGGAGGAAAGTATGGAAATGGGGAGCATTAATTGTAAGTGTTTCTAAACTGTGATAAGAATTCATGTCACGTTGCAATAATAAATGATCATGGCAATATGAGTGGAAATATCATGGCTATTGTTCTCCACACCAAGACTGATGCTCTTGAGCTAAAAGAAAGATTTAATCTTCTAGATCTCTTGCATAAGCATGATATTCAGCCAAATGGGTTGAAATACAATTTGGGGAGTATTGAAAGAGGTTACAGAACATCATGTAATTATCAAATGTAGGAAAATAAATAATAAAATATATTGAAAACCTAGGGCACCAAACCCTACCAACAATGCTAATGGAAGGCTCGCCTGTAGCTTCCTCGAAGATGCTACCCCATGCCTTGAAAATCATAGATAAGTCAGGAAATTCACTAATATTTACATAGAAATCATCATCACCATATAAATTTTTCAAGCCTAAAATCCCTTGCTTACCTACATCCTGCACGAATTACAAATGCTCGTAATCATCACCATCTAATTTCTTTGAACCTAAAATGGCTAGGTTTCCTACATCTTGGATGAATACCAAAAGTACAAGAAAAACATTCTATTAGCACCATAAGTTAGCACAACTTATGTTATGTGGTTCTAATGTGTTCTAAATGTTTATGTATCATATTAAAAATGAATTATATCACCATATTTGATGGACAAGTTAGGACCATTATTACTATGTGATGTAAAATTGGAGTGAATGTTTATCGATATTATTACAATTGGAGTATATCACCATATTATTAACGAAGTGGTGTATGCTATATTAGCAAGTTATATAAAGTAGGGTAGCTAACTTTTCTTTTTCCATGTTGATATGTACAAGTGGATTTATTTATGTGAATTGCCACCATAAACATAAAAAAATTACAAATATTTATTTCATGAATATATAGAATAGAACTAAACTCACATTTTTTTTTTTTTAATGTTTTCATATAAAGCTAAAATTCATTTATGTAAGTTTTCACCATAAATAGGGAAAATTCAAAGTAATTTCTTTTTAAATATTGTATTTCAATTATTTAAAGCCATAAATACAGAAAACCATAACACATAATTATTTATTATATGAATAAGCCAATTGAGATAAATATGTTTATATTATTTTCATTTAAAATTAAAATAAGGGTGAATCCATGGAGGTGGGTTACTCTTTTTTGGAAGAAATTTTGTTCCAAAGCTTGAAAATGTATCTTTCTGAGGGTATATTTTAATCCCTCCATCAAGCTTTTAAAAGGTCTATATAGGGCTAAATAAAACCCTAAATTAAACTACGTAGCTCCATCGTGGTATGGAGCTTGATGGAGACACATAGCTTGATAGAGATATAATATGCACATATGACACTAAATTTTTCTTCAACTTAATGATAGTGTTTTATGGGCTCATGGCATTGAGAAGCCAATAATATTTCACATGGTGTAGTATGGTTTGCATTTTTTTATTTTAATTAGTATATTTTTTATTATTTCGTTACACATATGTATGTATGTTTGTATTTTTAGAATTTGTTATTGTTATTAATTTTATACATTTTATAGTGTTGATAATACATTTGTATACTATTTATTGTATAATATATATATTACTATTTATTGTATATAGAAAGAGAGGGGTTTTTGGAGAGAAATTGGGAGGAGAGAGACATATAGGTAGGAAGAGAGAGAGGGAATGGGAGGCAAGGAAAAAGAGAGTGAGGGAGAGGGTGTGATAGGGAGTGAGGAATGGAGGGAAGGAGTGTTATGAAAATAGAAATGGATATATAGATATAGAAAAGGGGGAAGAGAGAGTGATGGAGAGATGGAGACAGTGTGAGGAAAATAAAAGGGGAATGTGTGGAGAGAGAGAGGGAAGGGGATGGGTAGGAGAAGACATACATGTGTAGAGAGAGAGAGTAGGATAGAGAGGGAGAGAGATTTGGGAAGATAAAATGTTCTCTTCGATAATAATACACCTATAATACCATCACACATCCCAATGCAAGGTGCAATACATATTGATTTAGTGCATTCTCATTCAATAAGGAGCACCGTTCACTATCACACGAGTTTGAAGATAAAGGGCTAGGTAAAGTTAGCTATTAGGGTGGATTATAAGTAATATTATTAACTATTTAGAGTGCTATCTTAGTTAGTTAGGCTCTAACATCTAGGTTTGTTTTCACCGAAGTTAGTTGCAAGGAAGACACCTATAATCTAGATTATAGGTGACACATTAATTTATGATGAGGAATGGTTTAGGTGTCATGAAACACATTCATGGTTTCATTAAAACTAAAATTTCTTCATTTATATCTCTCATAAAAAATATATTATTTACAATTTCTTGTGTGATTTAAAGAAATACAAAACATGTGCATGATTTAAATAAGTATAGAACACACTCATAATTTTTGGAACAAGAAATATAAGCCCCTCTACCACTAAGTCATCATAATCAAATAACCCTTGGGTCACCTTACCCTAATACCTTTCACTTATAGGTTCCTCTATCACGAACCGAGTTTTATCACGAAATAGGTCACATAATTTTCGAGCTTTGATACCATTTTATTAAATTTACTGGTCTCCTTGTTATCTTGTTCATAGGCTGGAAGAGCTATATACATTTTCTCAAGCGACACTGAGATTTCTTCCAAATTTACAAACCACATCATTATCCTTCCATGTTACTAGGTTTTCATTTTACACTTTTGTGACCCTTCACTTAGCCAGCATTCATTCCTTCACTGAAATATATTACGTGCTAGTGCATTCTGCAACCACCATAGCACTATAATGGCAATTTGACATGTTAAAATTCATTTACCATGGCCTTGATAGAGCCATAATGCCTCCCCACAATTCCAATTCTATCCTCAAATGTCTATTCCTTTCATTAGCCAAAATTTTTAGCCTATAGCGTGAAATCATAACTCAATGACTAGTACCTTAACCTATTGGTTTCCATCATCAACAATTCTCCTCTAGACTCCTAGCAGTTGGGGGAAAGTGATTCCTTAATTACCCTCCCTGATGGGCACTTTCCAATAGTTGTTGGCTTATAAAATTAGCCATATTCTTTCCCTCCATATGATTTTTATTGGGATGACATCACCTTAATGTCATGCCCATCAAAATAGTCCATTGGTTTCTATGGTCGGCTTGGAAAAAATCCACAAGAAAATATTCCTCAAGGGGGATATGTCTATATTCACTTCCACATGATTAAATTTTTTAGTTGTATGACATCCTATTGATGTCACTAGCTATTGAATCTTTTAATTAGTCTTCCCTCATGGTTCATATCACCATCTCATCAAGACCAACTATCGGCACTTGTCGATGGAGGGAGGCAAGAGATTCCTCGAAGGGAATTTTTTATGGAACTTATTTGATTCCTTTATCTACTTTAAACCCCTAAAAAAAAAAAAATTAAAGACTAAATTGGTGCTAAACTCAAGGCCTCCTAACACTTAAATGAAGTTTTTACTCCTTGGAAAACTCCCTTTCCACATGGACACAATATTATTTTCCATATGGCACTACTATGTCATTGCATGACCCCTATTTCTAGTCCATATGTTATTTTCTACTTCTTCCATGAATCCTCTACTAACATCATCAATGAAAATCATTATAGTAATGGATTTGGCACATGAGCAGAAAAAATACACTTTGATTAGTAGGGAGGTTGCTTACCTACATAAGAGTCACAGGTCAAAGTGGTTTGTCAAACATTGGTGGAACAAGTTCAAGATGTAATAATCTAAGTTAAAAGGAAACATAGCATGCTACATAAAGAATGAAACAAAAAAAAAACAACATGCACATGATACACTCTCAATATAGAAAACACACTAATAAATCAACAATGGAGAGACTTCTCCATTTATTAGGTGTTGTTAGTAGTAGAAGATAGAATGTTAAATATGTTGTAGTGGATCCCTTGAGCCACGAAGCTCCAATATCCAAGACAAGGGGGTATCTTCCCCTTAATTTTTCAGCAATCCTCTCTTCCCTCTCAAAGGATGGTAGATATACAAACATGTGATGCACTTCTCTCCCTTGAATTGAGATGTTTGGTGGGCAACAGCTGAATCCTTCCAATCCTCCTATTGTTGGACAACACAAGTTGGTTTTCTATGGAGAAATTTGGCCAGCATAAAAATGTGTCTCCTATTTCTCTTCCAAAAGCTAAATTTTATATACCATTTTCAAATTTTCCCTCTTTCTCTTTGTCTAATATGGATGGTGACATAAGAGTGGGGGTATGATTCCTTTTCATGTTGCACTAAAGCCTCAAGGTGGCTCAAAGGCGACTCTACTTCTTTAGGTTGAGTGAGAATATTTTTCACCAAGTGTGCCAAGTGGTCCCGGATGATGAAATTATGTCATCCCTAGGACCACGTAGCTATCGAAGGGATAGTTGTATAGTGCACGGCTATTGAAGAAAAAGCCACACTGCGCGGTGAGAGCCAGTGTTGCCTATGCCCAGTCCAAAACTTTTATCTTCTAACCTTAGGAAAAATTAAATTTTTAGCTCCTATAATGTATTTCTTCCCTGTAATCCTTTATCTGTACTTTCTATTTGACATTTTTTAATGTATTTTTCTTATACGATTTTCCAGTGTTAACAGTTTCCCCCTAATGTATGAGGTGTAGGAAGAACTATATAGCAAAAATAAATTATATTTTATTTTATATGTGGTCCTTTTGAGAGATTGAGAGATTAGCTTGCTTTGGAAGTTATTTGAGAGACCCCTTTCCATGAGTAAAAAATACACCATGCTCTGTTGGAAACTTGCAAGAGAAAAAATGAATAGAATATTTCTACGAGGCAGGCATGTCCCATGCTTCTTGTAATATCCCTATTTGCTTATTTTATTTAGATAGTTTAAAATCATAAAGGTTAAGTGGAATTAATAAATGTGGAATTTTAATTATTGTTCAAAGACTAGAGTAAATTGGAGATCATGATTTTAAGTCCACAAGGATGGAATTAAATCCAAAAAATTTCCAAAATTCTCCAAAAATCCTTGGAGAAAATAAAATAAAATAAATATATTAGATTGGGGATAAAAATGTAAAATATACCTCAATAAAGTGGAAGTTACTGAGAAGAGGTGAAATAAAACTAGAAAGAGGAAAAAGCTAGTTTTAAAGAGATTTTGTGGAAAAAAGAAAACAAAAACCTAGGCTAAATGAAAACATCATCCTGATTTAACTAGATGCAGTTATGGAAACATGCTGAGGGAAAGTAGGCTCACATAACCCATTTTTGGGTAGAAAAGAGGTTTTCTATACTTTGGAGGAATTGGTGTCTATTCGGGGGGAGTTGTGGATGAAAGCTCAAGGTTGTGTGGAAGATAGTCTTTACTAGAATTGGTATGCACAGTTATTAAATTTTGTCTTTTTATTATGTTTTTATGATGATGATTAGTTAATATCAAATGTGTATTAGTTAGGAATATTAGTGGAAAACATTATCAATTTGTATAGTAAATTATTTTATTCTTGAGGGGGAAGTGTCTGATGTATTTAACAGAAAACGTAACTATAGCAGGTATAGTTGTAGTTTTTGTATAGTTACATAGACTAGTTAAATTAATTAACCAACAATAAGAATGTCTAAACCCAATTATCAGGGTTTAAATATGTTGTTAGGTTTGTCATAATTAGTATATTACAAGCATAAAATACATCATTAGGAGTGGAGAATATTTTAAAGATGTTAAGAGAGAGATGGTAAATAATTATTTAATTTTGTAAGTAATGAGGAACCAGAGATATGTACAGTGGTGTTTATTATTAAAATAAGAATGAAATATTTTGTTCAAACTATGTACATAAACTCATACTATACAAATTCATAAACATAGAATTCAATATACATCCACTTACTTCTTATACGAAAAGAACAACTATGATATCATTTTAGATATAGAGATAATATGTGTAAAGAACAATTATAAATACAAACATGAACTAGGAATTATGCCTAAATTATTTATGTAGTTGAAATACTATAAAGAATTGGGAAAACATGTATAAAATTATTACATGGATGGAAATTCATCAAATAAATGAGAACACAAATATGTATTAATATTCGTAAAAAAAATGTCAGCTATCACTATCACAGTTGTATTGATTGAAAGTCAATTGTTTTGAAATTAATTACATATTGTATGCATGGATAAGTATCATTGAATTCAGCAATTGAATTCTATGAATGATAATGAACAACCTGTAAATAGATGGAAGAAAATGTATTTTCAATTATTTTGAAAAGAAGACAGAATTAATTGTGTTGTAAATTGCGAGAAGTAAAATACCTATATAGAAAATCCAAATAAACAGTGATAAGATTTATATCTACCAGAAAATTAAAATAAATAGACAGAATATTGAAAATCATCAATATCAGTTAACATATGAAAATACCTTATTAGTTAAGTTTGAGGTAGCGAAGTCTCTTCTGTAATGAAACAAGAAAATCAAACATATATGTCAGCATGGAGAAATAGGAAAGATATTAGAATTCTGTAATAGTATTGAAATTATAGAAAGAAAATTACCTAAGTTGTGGGTGGAAACCATATACTGGGTATTGAATGTGAATCCATGAATTGTATAGAAGCAGGAAAAGAGGAGTTTTCCTGTGTAGAAAAATATTTTGTTAATCTAGGAAATCAACCAAATGATCATTACTTTCATAACAGAAGAATTCACATATATTGAATTATTACTTAGTATTCTGAATGTTTATACAAATTTATAGGACAGAAGGAATATATATATAAGAAGAATGTAATTAATGTTTCAAAAGAGTACATATAGACAAACTGATTTAAAGTATATATTCCATAAATTAGAAATATATATAATTCGACCCCAGTAAACTAACGAAGACCGAGTCACAGAATTAAATCAATTTTGTGATATACAGAGAATATAAATACATGTAAAATGTGAAATATTTAGAAAATTCATTACAATGAAATTGGAAATAATCTATTTTAGCAACGTTGTGGGTTGTATGGAAAGACGAAACAAAATTAAGCAAAATCGTTTGATGGCAATGTGTAATGTTCCACAATCAGGAATGCTCATGAATCATGCAGTAAAAATGAATTTCCAGCAACATATGCAATAAAATAGTGAAACGGACTCTTGTATCCTCTATATTATTCAATATACAAACTAGATCCAAGAATAGAGATGAAACAAATCAAAGTAGGTTGGCTAAACAGACCTCCCACACTAGTGTAGCTAAAAATGATGGAAAACCCCAAAACTACATTTTACTGGAGTTGCTGCATCAAAGGACTGTGCAGTCTAAGAGAGGGTTTACACATAAATCATAGGAAAAAAATATATCTACTCATGTATTGCTAAATAATTCTGAATAATAGAGATCTAATCTCCTTATACAAAATACAAAGATTCTCCCACGCTTCCTCCCAGGTGTGCAAAACCATAGTGTCTGCATCAATCAAAGGTGTAAAGTGTGAATGGAAACCTACTAGTTGTCTCATGGCCTACACAAGGTAGGAGTGATGAAAAAAATGGTGAATGAGTGCCTCCATTACCCATGCTATCATCCAAATGAAGTGAGTCACCCTCCAACATGGTAGCTCATGAAAAGTCTCCTCCACCTTGTGCTCCTGAAATGTAGGTGGGTTGAATGAATGTACATGATAGGGAAGAGGGCCTATCCCATGTTTTCCTCCTCTCCACTCATGATAACTGTAGAGGGCATGCTAGTCTTGGGTTGAAACATGATGGCCCTCCAATGGAAAGAAGAATATTGAGCCTCCAAGAACTCTTCCTCCAAAATCATGAGACATGCCAATCCAAACCATTCCATTCAAGATGAACGGCACATCATCACCACATGTCATCCAAATTATAAAATGGCTGAAGGTTATGTGAAAGTTTGGATGATACATATGGTCTCTCTAGTGGATATAGTGCAGTTCTTTCAACTGCTGATGTAGAGCATCATGTGGCAAGTTGTCCTCCCAATAATTTGTAGCTATGCATGTTATCTCATCTACTATGAAGTAGTAAGCTACAATATATACCAGCTATGCACAATCAAAGCAATACAACACTTGCCCAAATTGATGTAAATATGGGTCATCAACATCACAACATTTGGCCCTAATGTGACCATGAAACCCATAAATAATATTTCTCTCACATGGAACAATGCACTGTTTACATATGGTGAGAAATTAAAATACTCAATGGAGTAATAAAAAAGCACATAAATGTATTTCTTACCATGCATGGTAAGTGAGCTGAAAGTGAGGTCCATGTATAAGTTCCCCCATGAGGATCTTCTCATAAAAATCTGTAAGAAGAAGGGATACATATACTCCTTGGAACACTCCATCAATAAGAAAACACTCCCATGTGACAGTGCTCTAGGCCTTAGAAATAAGGCTCCATGACTCCTCTCTATGACATTGCATGTGATAAAGCCATCAACCATCATGCTGCTATATGAGACGATCTCATTCCTACATGGAAGTCTCTCAGGATCCTTCAAAGCTGAAGGGTAGCATCCTTGCACCATGAATGTGCCTTCCTTATTTCCGGAAATATCATCAAAAGTATGGGAACAATTTTTCCCATACTCTCCCAAGTGCAGCCATAGAAAAAAAAACTTTTGTTGCTCCCTCATCTCTCCCTCATGAAATCCATAGAGTAATATCATGAGGGTCGAATTGTATGATGTCCCAACAGACAAATCAGCCATGAACTGCCTCCTCAAGTTCTACAAGTGGTTGCTTCCACAAGAAGAGAAAAAGTGTGATATGGCAATCATGGTTTGCCCATGGTTCCTCCAGAAATGTAGAACATATAAAGTGGGGAGAATCATGCTCGAAATGGGCACCTCCAATCTCAAGCCCACTCTCCAAACAAAGCTCCCCAATGCCATATACATATCAGCAACATATGGAATCAAGGTACAATGAGAACAAGTTGCCGAATGACAACCTGAGAGTGAATTACAGTTCCACTCATGGAACCAGCGTAGTGCATCCTTTTCCTACATCAAAATAAGAAATAACAAGTGCTTTACCAACCACTTTTTTGCTGCCACAGTCATCTCATAAGATGAAAACATGAAGTTACAATATGGTGTCAATGGTGCACACCAAGAAACATGTGGCTTCCCCCACAGCTCATCAAAAGGATAGCCAAAGTCAATGCCACAAGTAGCTACAAGTACATCATCATACAATATGAAAGAAGAAGCAATTCTTCTTGATACATCATGTTGCTCAAATAAGGAAAAGAAGTATAATACAAAATGTAAAAGTATACCTCTTCCATCATGTACTTGAGGTCTTCAGCTGAAATGGCTCAAATGGAAACTCTCCCTTACTCCCAATGAGTAGGAAGGTGGCTGTGAAATCCTCTCCATCACCATCTGGGCTATGCATCTCTCCATATGCTGAAATATGTCATGCTGAATGCCCTCCCAAGTGAACTCCTCTACCAAGGAAAGATATGCATCAAAATGCACGGAAGAGAAATCCTCATGTGCTACATGTAGCAATTTCTCCTTGAGACTAGAAGCTCTAGTCAAGAAGACTCTATCACGTAAATATATGACCACATCATCCACCATGTAACTGTCATCTCCATCCACGTCATCAAGAATCATGCATGCACCAAGATCCTTGGAGTACTCTACCAAAAGCTGAGATCTCTAATAAGGATCAATCCTCCTCAGTGACAACGCTGGTGATCTGGCATGTAAAGCTCTATTCATACTAATGCCTGCTACTTTTACATCCCCCATGCGAAATTTCTCCTCCAAACTCTTCACCTCTCCAAAATCCTAGAGTGGTGAACCCAACAACAAGATATCTCTCATCAACTGAAGATCAGGTGGCCTCCCAGGTGGAATGCCTCCATGTAGTGAGACATCAATGTCAAGAGTAGATTGCTCATGTGGTTGGGAAAGCTTGCCCTTGCTCTCACAACGCAATAAAGTTTGCCTCATCTTTGCACTAACTTTCTGAAATATAGAAGGGTGCGTTCTTCTCATCAAATGATGCTGCTCTTCCTCCCTACCTCCTCCATCCAGCTGCAATGCTGCACAATCATGCTGCTCATTGATTGTGCTTGGACCTCTATGTATGAGATCATGGGGAGCTTCTTGTAAGGATACAAGAATCCCTCCTGTTGGAGCATGTGATCCTCCCTCCTCTGCATGAGGCACTGGATGTGATTCAGATGTGGCAGCGTTGTTTCCCTCTTCTTCATCAATGTGTGTAGGCAACATCTCAACAGTTGGATCCCTTTGTGAAAAAGTGATCCTCATGCCCTTTTGTTCAATAATATGAACTGGAGGTTTTGCTTCCGGTAATGTGTAATACAAGAAATCAGCTCCTCCCATGGTTTTCTGAAATGGAGTTCCCTCCATCACATGCAAGGGTTTTTTTTTCTCAAGTTTTCCTTGCTCATGTGTCTTAGGAAGTTTTGCACCAAGCCTCTCCATCAATGTTTTTATGAATCTTGCATAAGAGAAAGTGTTGGCATTCTTTAAGGAATAAGATTCAAAAATCCACCATGCATGAGCCTTACCTCTGAAATGCAGTGCTGCAACTCTGATGGCTTCATCTTCGGAAATGTAGTGTAGCTGCAAATAGGAATCCAGCTCCTTCACCCAAGCTCCAGCTGAACATGTAGGTAATCTGACAAAAGTAGATAGCAGAAATATATCTGCATCCATCTTCTTGCTCTTCTCCACCTGAATCTTTAAAAAATCCTAGAAATGAATATGATCTCTAAACCTCTCAGTTTGAGATTCATACTCCTACATAAAATCACTAAGAGTCCTCCTCTTAGGCATTTTTCCTCCTCCCATCCATCTCAAGATAGCTCTGGCCACTTGAATGCACTGTGAATTATGGTGTGTAGCTTCATGCTCACTCTCACCATATTCAAATCTAGATTCAGCTCTAGATTCAACCTCCTTTGGAGATCCCATCTCCAATCTCATTTTCGTCAGCTCTCCTTGATAGCCCTGAATAGATTTTGGAAGAAGATTTATGAGATTTTATTCCTTTTTCCTTTCACATACTGAAGCTTTCTAGATTATTTCCATATCTCCTTCATCTGATAGCTAGATCTCACAAGCTGAGCCAAAGATCATGCTATGATACCACTGTAATGTTCCACAACCGTGAATGCTCATGAATCATGCAGTAAAAATGCATTTCCAACAACATATACAATAAAATAGTGAAATGGACTCTTTGATCCTTTATATTGGTCAACATAAAAACTAGATCCAAGAATAGAGCTGAAAAAAATCAAACTAGGTGGGTTAAACAGACCTCCAACACTAGTGTAGCTAAAAATCATGGAAAACCCCAAAACTACATTTTACCGGAGTTGCTGCATCAAAGGAATACACATTATAGGAGAGGGTTTACACAAAAAATCATATGAGAACAATATATATACTCATGTATTGATAAATAATGCTGAAGAATAAATATCTAATCTCCTTATACAAAATACAAAGAAACCGATAAGGTTTTCTTGTCAAACACTCTGCATATAAGATGGGAAATCCAGTAATTTACTAAATAACCATTGAAAAAATAATGTACATGAGTGTATAAGGATTAAATATGTCTGATATACTATATATCCCTCAAGGTTTTCCTCCAATGAAAGGATGAACCTCTCAATCACAAGGAAACTCAACAATGGAGCCACCAAACCATGCAATGGACACTGCCTCCAAAATAATGCACTCCCTAGCAGAAACAGTGCCAGGAAGGTATGGGAAATGTGTGGTTTGATACCATAGATCTAAAATAAGTCCCGGACCTCTCCAAACAGATCTCTCAAGTGAAGGAAAGCTTCCTCCAATGAGAAACTAGCTCAGAGTCCGGGATTCCATTCCCTTCCACTGCTGCACCCAGCAACACTGCACAATCTCTAGCAAAGTTTTGCTGATGAAGACGGTTGAATCTTGGCCTGAAAACCTAATGTGGAATGATGAATGCAAACCCTTAGAATGAGGCTCCTCAAAGGAAATAGGTGGGATTCCCGCCTGGGAACACCCAGTGGTAAACAACACTACAACTTTGCTAAGCAGCAAAGCAGCAACATGTCTTGGCACACAAGAATAATAAAATAAGACATGATGAATAATGCTGCCATCCTCTTCATTATATAAGAAATGAGTTTTCTTTCCCTTGGCCCCACTCAATTAGATTACTTCTAACCCAAGTTACATCTCCCTCCAAAATTGCATTATCCATCCTAGGATTCCTCCTCCACTAAAAATGTGTTGTTGATTTAGTCAAATCAGCTTCATTTTATCTCTGTTTACACATGGAGGTGTTTTATTATGCTAGAAAGAATGTCCCCTTTCACACTTGGAGTTTTTTTATCCTCCTTAGGAGGCTTATGGGCTTCCCTATCCATTAATTCACCAGCTACAACTGCTACTAACTCTAATGTTCCATTTAGCTTTGAGGCTAAAATTTTGGAACATTACACAACGAGGGTTAATTAAACTATGGAAATGGGGTTAGCTATACTCTAAAAGTTGAACAAGCTTTAATAAATCTATTTTAACATAACGATGGTCAAATTCCATGAACGTATCTCAGAAAAAAGATATTAATTCATGGTTGAAAATTGGAAAAAAGTAGATCAAGAAATACGAAATACACTAATACATCGTGGCTGTAACACTATTAAGTTCTAGAAATCAAATTTTGAATTCAAACTCTCAAATGCTATTCATATAGGAAGAAATAAAGAATACCAAATATATCTATAATGATAAACCCTTGGGAATGAAGGGTAAATCCAAGATAAGGAGTTTAATAGTAATACAGAATATCTGAGAAGGCAAACGAGTGATAAAACTAAGAAAAACTACTGAATTTATAAATTAATAGATGGGTATAAAACCTAGGGCCAAAACGTTAAATCGATTTTAACATTGCACTAGTTGTATGCTTTTGAAGACAAATTTCAAATTAATAAAGTAGATCTTAGCCTTATCATAACATGAATGATCTAAAATTCAAGAAGGAAACCGAAACTTACAACGCATAAGAGGGTGTAATGTTCCCAAATTGGGATTGAATAGCAGGATTGTAAAAATAACGCACTCCTTGGGAGATTGATGTACAAAAATGAGTTTGCAGCCCTTGGATCCCTTAGATAATCAGATCTAGAGTCTAAATCCAAGAGGGGAGAAAAAAACAAATCAAACTAGGTGTGGTAAACAGGTCTCCCACAAACTAGTCTAGCTGGAAAACACCCTGTAAGAGGGGCTGTAGCTATGCACAAAAAACTACTTCAAGAATAACGCAGTCTTGGACCATATAAGAAGTAGGCCATCAAATATGATTAATAAATGAATGTACAGCAGCAAATCAGAAGTAAAGTGAAGCTCTTTCAATATATAGTAGATTACATTTGAAAATAGAGTAAGATATCTTCAGAAAAGAGAGCTGCAACATATATATATATATATATATATATATATATATATATATATATATCAGCATAAATGGCTCAACAACATTATTTTCGGGAGTTGTAGAAGCTGCATATTACAACTCAGATCTAGGAGAGATATGTGGAAAAAACATTACATCTATTTCAGATCTGGAAAATAGATATTTTTCTCTACAAGATCCCCTTGGGGTTTTGACCAAATCATGCATAAATAAGAGTATATTTGAGATACAAGTTGCAGATCTATAAACTGCTACAGTAATTTCTTAATATAACATTACATTACAAAATATCAGATGTAAACAAAACATGGATCAGCAAGCTAATCCATGGATCACCAAAGTGAAAGGAAAAGCCCAACACTAGAGATCTCTAATCAAAACTGGAATCAAAACACCATAAAGAACCTGATATCAAAATAACGTAGTCCATCAATGGAAACAATGTTGTAGCTCAAAATTACATGGATGGCCACTGCCAAGTTACAGATCTAAAGTATAAACAGGAGAGGCACTCTTCCAGGAGGTTAAAAGACACACTCCATGAGAAGAGTCTCCCAAAACAAGCTAGATCTCTCTAGATCTAGAATCCCACTTGCTGCAGCTTGCAAGAGCAGCAAAACCCTCAACAGATCAGCGTTGCAATTGTAAGTAGAGCTTGGACTTAAGCCTAATAGCGGATAAATTCAGCAAATACTCCTCCAAGAATCCTCAGAAGAAGAGATGAAATCCCTGCATAGGAACTCCAAGCACAATCCTCCACTAAACAACAAAGAATAGTATTTGTCTAAGCAAAAAAAATAATCAGAAATATGATCAATCAACAACCTCCTTTTGCTACCTTCCTTTTCCTTTTATAATATGAGAGCCTTTGCAAACAATAAACCACCTTGATGAGTCAGCTCTTTTCACATGAGGGGCATCCCTCTGAAATTGCGTTGTCCCTTTAGGAGATATATTGAACCTAGACAATGCTATAGATTTGGTTAAGGTTGACCGAGTATCACAGCTCAAACCCCTTCCACACCTGCAAGTGATTATTTACATGGCCCTGACTTATTTGTGTTCACGTGGGCATTGATTTATTCAGTCTTCTTAGGAGTTTTACATGTCCTCTTTTATTCATTTATTCATGCAACAAAAAGTAAAACCAAATTTAATATTCCTCTTATCTTAAGCCAAGTAGGAATATTATAGAGGTATACATAGTAACTGTGAAAGGAGTACACAAATTACCTGCGCTATGGAGAACCGGTATTACCTTATGGGTTCATTGTTAACATTTCGTGCTGAAACCATCTTTTTTCCTTCGAAATGAAGGCATAAAGGAACTCATATGTTCCTAAAAATGAACACAAAATGAAGAATAAGTCTCTGAATGTAATACAAGGCTAAATCATACATTTTAAAATGAAAAATGAACTCTGTAAAACTATATGTGTGTTAATAAAAGTGCTTAGAAACGTAAAGAGGTGAATAAGGTTACCTGAGTTTGTAGTTTTCACTGTGAGGAAACAATGGTAGAGGTAAGCCATTAATGTTTCCAAAATTACATAAAAGAACTAGAGTTGAAACCCTTCGATGGAAAAATGCCAAATGAAGAATTAAATTAGGTAAAATGAATACATTAAACCCTAGTCGAGATCTATGGAGGGAAGGAGTACGAATTGATCTCATATTTTGAGTGACGAGAGATATACCCTCCACCTATTCATGAAATTAATATGCCCATGTGATCAGGATAAGACTTAGTACATCGCATTTAATCGAGGAGAGCCTCGAAGCAAGTAAACTTTAAATATTGGAAAGAAACTATGTCATAAAACATTAATTGGAGATAAGACAAAATCCATAGAGGTATGGTCGAAGGAATAAAATACATCGGAGAACGCATGGAATTAAAATCATGACGTATAACCATTAAATTTTTTACATGATAATCATAGAACTCCAATATTCTATTATAAATTATGTGTTAGCATGGTATCAAGGTTAATGGTAAGGTACCATATACGTATTCCAATTTCAATTATATTGATAACTAAATGTAGCTAAAATGACTTACGATGGATGTGTGACAGATAGGAAACCCTCCATGGGGATTATTCATAGATATTAATGTGAAAGTCCTTCAAGGATGGTTATGAATATTCAAATAACTATCTAAGACTTAAGATAATTAATATGAGTCTTGTATAAGGTAAGGTGAACTTAATAATTACCTTATTAATGGAGATACCTATGGTAGCACGTAGGAAACTAATTATAAGAAAAATTAGGATGTAGTGGTATCTATCCTAATAGGTAACTTTAAATTTAATATTTATTAAAGTTCATTAGTAACAATGATATAACTATAACATGTAGATTTGGGGAAAGTTATATAAAAGTTGAAAAAATAATAGTAATGAAAATTATTATAAAGGCATACCTTAATATACATTAACATAAACGTATGAATGACATGAGAAGGAGATGGAATTAATAATACATTAAAGGAGGAAATATCAGAATATGATTCTAATAGTGTGGATCTCATTATATACATAGTTTTGAAAATAATTATGTCATAATGAAGATGCTAATGATAGAAATTAAAACCTTTAATGAGATGTTGTAATAGGTGGTACAGTGACAGAATTAAATTAATTCAATGACGAAAAATAAGTACAAGGTTATAAATAGATTTTTTTTTTTTGGGTAAGTAGAGTTGTTACACTCATGATGTTTTGACTAGTTAAGCTTATGTGACAGATAATTGTTCTCTTTATGCCACTTTTGGTAGTGACCTGATGCCGGTTGATGATGATAGTTGATGACGCCCTTGGGGGCGTCTTTATTTGAAATAAGGTTGAATGTGGTGCCCACATGGAAAATCTTGGTATGGCATGTTTTTTTAGACCAAATTCTCATTGTATGCATGCGTCTTTGACTGTTGGGGACCTTCCAGTGTAAGCATTACTGAAAGGGATGCTTATCAAGTCATAGGCCTTCAATGAATTCTCACAGAGTGTAATGGTTATGAAGTACAATACCATCTTGACATGAAAGCTTATCTTGAAGTCGAATATTAAGAGGATCGATGAAATCAATGGGAAATGATGATTCCCATAGTTCCATCCAGGGATGCCCCTATTGAGGTGAGGATTCATCCAAGGTACTACCTCCTTCTTAGAATGTGTTTGTCATAGTCGATAAGAGGGAAGCATCAACTGACCGAGCTGAGTACTGATGTAATGGACCAAGGTTTTTGAGGTAGCAGGGCGTGTTGTGATGGGTTAAGTAGGAATGAAGACGAGAAATGGTTATAACTAATGATGGTAGTTAAGCAGCCTAAGGTTGGAACTGTAAATGCGAGTGGTGGCAGTCATAGCAATTTTTGGTGATGAAATCCCTAGAGTCATTAGGACATCCAGGGTGGGTGTATCGTTGTTATGAGTGTCAAGGATGGGTGTGGTAAAGAATGAGTTGCTCTGACTAAGGGTGATTAGGGACTACTTCCACGTGAGAAATATGAATGGATGGGTAGGAGTGCTCTCCTAAAAAAATATTTGTACACTTACCAAAAGAATATAGAATGGGTTTGGCTGTACAAGCATAGAGATGAGTGCCCCTATAAACATGAAATAATTCATCACTATGGTGTGAGGAGTGTGTTTTGTTGAGTGTGGGGTCACATTGGTTGGTCTTGGTGTAGGGTTGATGAAGTGGATGAAAATTTTAAATGATGGGCTATGCTAATGTAGGTGTGATAGGCCAAGTGTGAGACGTGGTGGTGTAATTTTTGGTCTACTTGTGAGAATGGTAGCATGGGAAAGGGGTTTTAACATGACATGGGTAAAAATTGACTTGATTTATATAATATCCATATTTTACTGCTATTATTTAGAGATTTCAAAATCCTAAAGGTTAAGTCAAATTAAAGGAAAACTATATGTGGACATATTTTTTTTAAATTAAATAAATTCAGAATTTAATTATTGTGCAAAGACTAGAGTAAATTGGAGATCAAGATTTCAAGTCCATGAGGACGGAATTAGATCCAAAGACTTTCCTAAAATCTCCAAAAAAAATTCTTGGAGAAAATAAAATAAAATAAATATATTAGATGGGAGATAAGAATCTAATAGATACCTTAGTAAAGTGGAAAGTTAATGAGAAGAGGTGAAATAAAGCTAGAAAGAGGAAAAAACTTGTTTTAAAGAGCTTTTGTGGAAAAAACAAAAGCAAAGATTAGGCTAAAGGAAAACAACATCCTAATTTAACTCAATGCAGTTAGGGAAACATGCTGAGGGAAATAAATCTTAAATAAGCCATTCCTAGGAAGACAAGAGGCTGTCTACGCTTTGGAGAAATTTTTCTCTGCTCGGGGGGAGCTGTGGATGAAAGTTCAAGCTTGGGTGGAAAATAGTCTTTACCAGAATTGGTATGCACATAAGTAAATTATTTCTTATGATTATTTTATTATGATGATGATTGAGTAAGGTTTAATGTGTTTTAGTTATTACTTTAGATTAATATTGTGTATCTTAAATTATAAATCTATGTAACAAGTTACTTTATTCTTTGGAAATAAAGTGTCATATGTATCTAATAGAAAAATATCCATCGAAAGTATAGTTAAATTCTCTATATAGTTACATAGACTAGCACAATTAGTTGACCAACATACATAATCTATAAACCCAATTAAAAGGGTTTAAATATGTTGTTAGGTCTATGATTATAGATATAAAATACATCGTTAGAATTAAATAATATTCTAAAGGTTTTAAGAAAAACATAGTAGTTAATAGTAGAAGTACATAGTTATTTCTGTGAACAAAGATGAAGTAGAGATCTATACATTTGAATTGATTTATTTTATTAAATCAAGAAAGTACTATTATGTACAAATAACTTAATTCGGATTCAAACTGTACATATTCCTAAATTTGAAATATACACACATCTACTTACAACAGGTGTTTGAAAAAGAACCATGAAACCATTATACATATAAAGGCACTATGTATATTGAAAGGAAAAAATCATACATATAATTACAATATGGATATAAAAAATAAACCAGGAATCATTCATCCCTATGAATGAAATCTGTATATTACAAAGGAATTTCAAACCATGTATAGAAAATTATAAAAATATCTAAGTGAAATATTAGTTATAATTGTCAAAGTCATATTGAATGAAAGTCAATTGTTACAGAAATTAATTACAAAACATATATATACATTTATAACTATCATTAAACTCATATTGATGAAATCTATACATGGTAGCGACCAACCTATAGGCAGGAAAAACTTGTTGTCAAATATTTTGGCAATAAAATGAATAAGCTGCGAGGAAATTCATAGAACAAAATTTACCTGTAAGAAAACCTGGAGTGATGTTAGAAATACATTGACGATGACAAAATATATGTCAAATACACTTTCAAGAATAAGGAAACGAATTCCAACTGTAGCTAAGAAAAGTCTTAGAAGGGAATTCATGTACAAGAAAATATAATATTAATTTCAGAAAAATACATTAAATAGAATAAATACGATAATATGAATGTAATTAAATTTCATATAAGAAATATTAATGAAATTATAAACTGAAACAGGTATAGTACCTGTGTTGAGGATTAAAACAAGGCTTAAAGTGGATGATTATATTGTGGAAACAAGTCTGGAGCAACAGGTTGTTCCTGAGATGGAAAACATAAATTTTTTTGAGAGAAAATAAATAAGAAAAAATTATTTGATGATGGGAAATTTTAATTTAAGTGATACTTAGATTTTGTGATCTGAATATATGCAAAATATTACCATATTAGCAAAGTAAATGAAGATATGAACTATCTACAAAACCTCTTGAATTTCATGGGAAAATAGTCTTCTCTCTGTTCTCAATAAATATCTAACTTTTGTAAATAATATATACTTATGAATAATAGATGAAATAAAAAAAGGTAATTACAGAACCTCTATAATTCATTCCACAATGTAGAATACCCAAAATAATGGTTAACTTAAGTGAAAATTTAATGAAGTAACCCTCTCTGTTGTAATGAGAAATTAAAATCGAAAATTCTAGAATGTTACAGTGATTATCTAAACAAGATTAAAATGCATAGCTATGAAGTGGAAAATGTCAATCTCTAAGGAGAGATTAATTATGCATTGATTTATATCGTACTCAGAGAATTTGAAAGGATGCATATCATCCAAAACGAAATTGGACAAATAAAAACTAGTGAAATTCCTATATGGTGGAAACATAATTGGGATATTAATGCCATAAGTCTGAATTAAAATACTATTAGAAATGGAGTTACTTATAAAAGAAATTTCAGATAAAATCACGTGATAATTACCCAATATGATTCGATAACACAGTGGAAGTGTCTATCTAATCTCTAGTCTGAGGTGAATTCGTTTACAATACAACCATTAAAATACATTACATTTAACCTCAAGAAATTTCAGTCATAACTGTATTGAAGCATATTGGTATCTACAAACTAGTATATAATAAATAATATCTTAAATCAATTATCAAACTTAGACATTCAAGCTAGATATTGCACTGTGAATATATGTCGCAATGAAAGTGGAATTTCTTCGAGAAATATACATAATAAATTATACAAGTTAATATTAAAAACAAAATAACAAAATCAATGAATTTGGAAATGGATTTGGGGAAAATCCCGACGACATGCTTATAGGAAAAGTATTTAAGTATAAGTAAAAATCTTCATTCTCAAGAAGAGAAATAGAAGGTAAAGCTTGGTAAAAACCATACCTTGAATGATAAAACCAGAAATAGATTTGACATTTAGAAAATTACCCAAAACTGTAAACAGTAGAACACGCCCATTGTTGGATGGGATATCGTAGTAGAGAATTCAAACAGTATCCTTGCATTAACCAAATCAAATGATTAGGTGAACTAAGAATAGATAATACACAAAATCTCTAATAAGAGAAATAAAGTTGTAGAGGTAGACTCTATGAATAAAAAAATTAATGGATTCAATGTCCAGAGTAAACGATGGAGAAATACACTTTGAAGACAAATGAACGTACCAAAGGATTGTGGTGCGAAGGTATGTTGTTGAGAATACTTGGCTCCAAGTATTTTTAGTATGAAAACCTTGAGAAAAGGAACCAAAAACGTAGAGAGAAACCTCAGCTAGCGTTCAAAAAAATTAACTGGAATAAAACTTTCCGCAAGGAAATACAACTTGAGGCCTCAACTATCCAAAATGATTTAGGACCCGACGGCCCTCATGTATACCTATTTTGTGATTACTTGTTCTAATATAAGCATGTAGTAAGTCGGGTTTCATCGGTCTCCTCGCTAACGCTAAGCGCCATGGGGGAAACTCGATTTTGCGGGGGCACTTTTTCCATCCAAATGCATTCAACTATTGCCCAATCTATAGATTCTTATAGAAGCGCTTTTCTCCAATAGGCAGATCAGTATTAGGTGGATGAAAATGAGGATGATTTTCCGTTATCGGTGCATTACCGAAGAAGGAGAAGGGTTCGGTGTAAGCAGGAAATAATGATTAGGGGGTAGATACCGACGAGTGAAAACAATGGAAAGGAACAACATGAAACCCTAACGTAAATGCTATGGACAAAGGTGAAATACAGATGGAATCAAAACCATTAAACGAACACCAAATCATCCCTTTATCTTTCCTAAAACATTGATTAAGGCCATCTGAAGATCATCACCATATGTACGAGAATATTTATGAAGGTTAAAACAAAAACTATAAGGATTGCAAAGGTGGCCTGTCGAATTGAGTCGAATTGACACTAAAAATAAATGGATTCAACCACCAGCATTAAATCAAATATTTAGTTAATCTACATATATATTTCAAGACCCGTAATGGATATGGTTATGGTAGTTCATGTGAGGTTTAAATTACATTAACATAAGGTTAATTCGAATGGGACAAGCCACATATGGTTCACCAACCTTACTCACCATATATAAGAAGGTCAAACTATTAGGTGGGTTGTGTATAAAATTGTAAACTAAGGTGATTGGGAAGGGATATAAGTTAAAGTAGTGAGTAGCATATGATCCCAAAGCTCGTATACATAAATATTGTTATGGTTTCGATGTTAATATAATAGGTATATTAATGTATAGAATGAGGATATAAATTATATATACATGTTTTGAAAAATATGCAATGGATAGGTTATCCATTGAGGAAGATTTAAATATGATATATATTGTAAAGGTGTCCTTATGTACCTTATATAAAAAAGTATAGTTACATATATATAGGTAGATGAATATATATATATATATACATAAGAAAAATGTTATTATTATAAATTGAAAATTCTAACATACCTTAGTGTTGACACTAATAGGTGAAATGTTAGTTAATAATAAACCTTGGGGGAAGAATAGGAATGTAATGTCCTGAGAATTGATTAAAATTTGTTGCAGAAAATAAAATAAAGATTTATCAAATAGGATAAGAATTGAGGTAAAATATTTATTAAAGGCCTGATAAGTATTATTCATACGATAAAAATAGACAAGTGTAAAGGACAGAAAAGAAGTAGTATTGTTATAAATATAAAAAAATAATTGGGTTAATTAGAGTTGTTATAAATGATATCGGAGCCCATGTTGAAAATACTGGGCCTATGTGTCCCCACATAGAAAAACTCAAAATTATGATGTGATGAAAAATAAGAAAATAAAAAAAAAATCTTTACAAAATTTGATGTACTAATTAATTGTTGTGTACAGTGATTGAATTTCAGAAAAAATACAACTACTATTATGAATGAATAAGGAGAGTCGTACGTGGATCTAGGGGGTGCAGGAAAACCACCAGATCGAAATGCTCAATTCTTGGACATGATAAGAGATATGCAACGTGAAATGGTTCACCTAAGGACTAGAAATGAACGATTGTTGCTAGCGAGTGAAGATCAAGAGAGGTTGATCAAAGAATTAAACTCGCAGTCTAGTCTTGAAAGTGAAGACCATGGAAGAAATAGGAAAGAAGTTGAAACCAAATCAGAGGGGTTTGACTGCGGGGAAGCATCTGGACATCATTCCAGAAAGAAAAAAGAATTGCAAGGAGAATTTTGAAAAATCAAACCTCCCACTTTTGATGGTGAAAAGGAGGAGGATGTGGAAGCTTGGCTTCTGAACATGGTTAAATATTTCCAAGGATATGAATATGGAAGTAGTCTGAAAGCCAGATTGGAAATTTACCAATTTCAGGGTAAATCCATGCTTAGGTGCAAATAAATGGAAATGGTACATATGCTGGATGAAAAAATTGCTACCTAGGAAGAATTTAAAACCAAATTCTACTCTAGGTACCTAAATGAGAGGTATTATGATGATAAAGTGAGGGAATTTCATAAGATGACATTGGAACAACTCCCAATTGATGAGTTTGTTACCAAATTCACAAACTTGCCTCACTATGTGCCTTATATCAGATAATAAAAGGCCAAAATACATCGTTTTTTAAACTCCCTACCTACTGTCTATAAAGAGAGAATCGAATTTTATCATCCAAAAAAAATGGATGAAGTTGGTCGTAAAGGAACACTATGCTATCAGTAGTTTAAAGGAAAAAATGATCTTCTGAAAAATTGGCAAAATAAAGAGAAAGGAAAGGGTGAATCAAATGTAAAAAAGAGTAAAACTTGCATATCTGAATTTTTTTGGAAAAACCCATCAAAGGAAGAAATTTAACAAGAGTGGGGAAAAACAACCAGCACAGTCACATACTAGGTCTAACTAGATGGATACAAACAACAAAAAGGAAAGTGATGTAAAAATGAAAGAACCACTAAATTTTTGGGGATGTGGGAAACCTGACATGTTACATGACTACCCACAGAGAAAAATTCATAACATGCAATCAGTAAGAGAGGCAATTACAGTAAACGACATTGCTCGAAACATTCCTAGAATAAGTGCTGCACTTGAACATCACTAAGCTCAACACAAATCAACCATGATACAAATCGAAGGTATGATTGTTGAGCAACTTGTTTATGTTTTAATAGATCCAGGAGAAAATTTAAGTTATATTAGCCCACAAATATTGGAAAAGTGTAAGATAAAATCATAACAATTTCAGCAAGCATGGTTAGGGCAGTTAGCTACAGGAACAAAATGAAAAGTGACCCATAAAACTTCCAAAAAATGTTGTAAATTTCAATGGATATGAAACTAAAATTCATTTCAATATTTTTCCTCTAGGATCTTGTGATCTTTTAGTAGGAATGAACTGGTTAGAAAAATAGAAAGAAATAGTAAATTTCTTATAAAAAATAATACATTTTACAGATGATGAAGGAAAGGTTGTGATAATGAAAGGACAAATATCTATCAGACAAATTTTTTCATTGTAGCTAAAAAGGATAGAAAGAAAATGTTGTCAAGTGTATGTTGTACATGTGGAAGAATTGGGACAACAACCAAAAAAAAAAAAGTTGTAGAAAACTTACCATTGATTTTAGAGTTTAAGGATGTATTTTTAGAGGAAACCCCCCATCTACCCCCTAGAAGAGAAATTGATTTTTCAATTGAACTAGTATGAGGAGCTACACCTATTTTTAGAGCACCTTATAGAATGAGTGCTCTTGAAATAGTAGAACTGAAACTACAATTGCAAGAATTGTTAAATAGAGGGTTTATCAAACCAAGTGTGTCTCGTTGGGGAGCACCAATGTTGTTTGTTAAAAAGAAAGTTGACACATTGAAAAAGTGTATAGATTACAGACAGCTCAATAAGTTAAATATTAAGAATAGATATCCTCTGCTAAGGATGGATGATTTATTTGACCAAGTGAGAGGAGATACTATCTTCTCAAATATTGTTTTAAGAACAGGATATCACCAACTTATAATTAAATATGAGGACATAAAAAAAACAACATTCATAACTAGATATGGATACTATGAATTTGTAGTCCTACCTTTTGGAATTACCAATGCATCTGCTACATTTATGTGTTTAATGAATAGTGTACTGCACAAGTATCTAGACAAGTTTGTACTAGTGTTCATTGATGACATTTTGGTATACTCCAAAAATTAAGAACACTGAGTACATCTTAGAATAGTCCTACAAACACTTAGAGAACGTCAATTATATGAAAAACTCAACAAATGTGAATTTTACAAGAATAAAATTCAGTATTTGGGTCATGTGATTTCAAAGGATGGATTAGCACTAGACCCAGAAAAAATACAAGAAATAATGTATTGGCTTGTACCCACATATGTACCGGAAATTTTATTATTCTTGGGCATTGTTGGATACTACAATAGGTTTGTTGAAGGATTTTCAGCATTAGCTTATCCTATTACTTCGTTGTAGAAAAAAGGAGTAAAATTTGAATGGAGAACAAAGTGTCAAAGTAATTTTGAGCTATTAAAACTAAAATTAACTATTGCACCCATCTTGAAAATTTTTGATCCAAACAAGGGATTTGTAGTGTGTACAGATGCATTTGTGGAAGGGTTACGAGGAGTATTACAGCAAGATATTTGAGTAATAGCATATGAGTCAAGAAAAATGAAGAAGAATGAACATAATTATGTTGTGTATGATTTAGAACTAGTTGTTGTTATACAAGCATTGAAGATATGGAGACATTATCTATTGGAAAGAAGTTCATATTAATTAAAAATCACATAATCTTGAAATACTTCTATACTCAACCAAATTTAAATGTTAAACAAGCTAGATGATTAGCTTTCCTTAGTGAGTTTGATATGGAAATCAAAGACATAAAAGGAAAGGAAAATAAAATTGTTGATGCTTTGAGTAGGAATGCTCAACAAATTTTGACCAATGCAGGAAGCAGTGTGAAATTTTAGATAGAAGAACATATTCAGGAAGTGCGGATGCAAGATCGAGAGTATGTCAAATTGCAAGAGAAATTGTAGAAAACTGAAATTGTGGGATATACTAAAAACGAGAAAGGACTGATTTATTATAAAAAAATATTGTATATTCCTAATGTAACACCTTTAAAATAGGAAACTTTATATGAGTATAATAAAATACCTTATGCAGGTCATCTTCATTATAAAAAACTAATTTCAGCATTAAGGAAGGACATGTTTTTGCCAAGTATGAAAAACGATGTGGCTGATTAGCTAGCAAAGTGTTTAGAATGTCAGCAAGTAAAACTGGAACATCAACATCCTACAACACTAATGAACCCTAAATGGGAAGTGGTTTCCATAGATTTCATTACTGTATTGCCTAGAACCAAGTATCAACATGACTTTATAATGGTGGTTGTAGACACGTTAACTAAGGAAACACAATTTTTACCAGTACATTCTACTTTTCGCACAACTCAAGTAGCCAATGTGTTCATGAAAGAAGTTGTGAAATTACATGGAATTCCAAAAATTATTATATCTGACAAAGATAAAAAATTTACTTCAGCGTTTTGGAAAACTCTGTTTGGAGGAATGGGTACCAAATTGAACTTTAGTACCACTTACCATCCTCAAAAAAATTTGAATACTAAAAGAACTAGTCAAATTTTAGAAGACATGTTGCGCATGTATGTGATAGACAAACCTACAAAATGGGAAGATTTTCTGCATCTGGCATAATTTTGATATAATAGTAGTTATCCAAATTATATTAAGATGAGTTGTTTTGAAGCATTATATGGTAGAAAATGGCATACTCCACTCACTTGTAGTCAAGTAGAGGATAAGTTGATTCTTGGACCAGATGCACTCCAAGAAATGGAAAGAATTGTGAAGAAGATTCAGCAAAATATTAAGATAGCTCAAGATCAACAAAAGATCTATGTCAACAAGAAGATAATTCATAGATAATTCAAAGTGGGAGATCATGTTTATTTGAGGATTAAGCCTCACAAAATTACATTATATGCTAGTAGCTGTGCTAAGTTAGCACCACGCTACTGTGGACCATTTGAAGTTTTAGAAAGAGTGGGGCCAGTAAATTACAAATTGGCTCTACCTAGTCATATATAGGTTCACAATGTTTTTCATCTTTCCTTATTGAAAAATTATGTAAATGACCCTACTCATGTAATTTATAAGATTGTGATATAGGTGGAAACCGAAGGGGAATTTCTTCCAGAACCCCTTTGTATATTGACACGGGAAGAAATCAAACTACGGAATAGAGTTGTAGCTAGAGTGAAAGTTTGGTGGTGACACTTTACACCTGAGGAAGCTAATTGGGAGCAAAATGGTGAGATGAAAGAGAAATATCCATCACTATTTGAAAAGAGAACTGATATATTTTCAACACTCAGGATGGTGTTTTTTTTTAGAGGGGGAATATGTAATATCCCTATTTTACTACTTTTATTTACACAGTTGAAAATCCTAAAGGTTAAGTGGACCTAAAGGAAAACTATATGTGGATATATTATTTTTTAATTAAATAAATTTGGAATTTAATTATTGTGCAAAGACTAGAGTAAATTGGAGATGAGGATTTCAAGTCCATGAGGATGGAATTAAATCCGAAGACTTTCCCAAAATCTCCAAAAATCCTTGGAGAAAATAAAATAAAATAAATATATTAGATGGGAGATAAGAATATAATGGATACCTCAGTAAAGTGGAAAGTTACTGAGAAGAGGTGAAATAAAACTAGAAAGAGGAAAAAGCTGGTTTTAAAGAGATTTTTGGAAAAAACAAAAGTAAAGCCTAGGCTAAAGGAAAACATCATCCTAATTTAAATAGACACAGTTATCGAAACAGGTTGAGGTAAATCAAGATTAAATAAGACATTCCTAGGTAGAAAAGATGATTTCTACACTTTGGAGGAATTGGTCTCTGCTTGGGGGGAGCTATGGATGAAAGCTCAAGGTTGGGGAGAAAATCATCTTTACAAGAATTGGTATGCACAATATTAAATTATGTCTTGTGATTCTGTTATTATGATGATGATTGACTAAGATTTAATGTGATTTAGTTATGAGTTTAGCTGAAAAATGTGTATCTTTAATTATAAATTTGTGTAATAAGTTATTTTATTCTTTGGGAATAAAGTGTCGTATGTATTTAATAGAAAAATAACTATAACATGTACAGTTAAATTCTATGTATAGTTACACACACTAGCGCAATTAATTGACCAACATACAGAATCTCTAAACCCAATTAGAAGGGTTTAAATCTGTTGTTAGGTCTATGATTATAGATATAAAATGCATCGTTAGAATTAAATAATATTATGAAGGTGTTAAGAAAAACATAGTAGTGGATAGTAGAAATACACAGTTATATCTGTAAACAAAGAAGAAGTAGAGATGTATACATTTGAATTGATTTATTCTATTAAATCAATAAAGTACTATTATGTACAAATAACTTACTTTAGATTCAAAATGTACATATTCCTAGATTTGGAAATATACATACATCTACTTACATATAGAGGCACTATATGTTTATTGAAAGGAAACATTCATACATATAAATACCATATGGATATAAAAAGGAAACTAGGAATCATTCATACCTATGAATGAAATATGTAAATTACAAAGGAATTTCAACCATGTATAGAAAATTATAAAAATATCCAAGTGAAATATCGGTTATAATTTTCAAACTCATATTCACTAAAGTCAAATGTTACTGAAATTAATTACAGAATGTATAGATACATTGATAAATATCATTAAACTAAGATGGCTGAAATTTGTACATGGTAACGACTGACCTGGAGGCAGGAAAAACTTGTTGTCGAATATTTTGGCAATAAAATGAATAAGCTGCGAGGAAATTCTTAGAACAGAATTTACCTCGAGTGATGTTAGAAATACATCAATGATAACAAAATTTCCATCAAATACACTTTCAAGAATAAGAAAAATGAATTCCAACTTTACGTGAGAAAAGTCTCAGAAGGGAATTCCTGTACAAGAAAAGAGTAAAATATTACTTTTAGAAAAATACATTTAAATAGAATAAATATGATAATATGAAAGTAATTAAATTTCATAATAAGAAGTAATAATGAAATTATAACCTGAAACATGTATAGTACTTGTGTTGAGGATTAAAACAAGTCATAAAGTGGACTGTTATAATGTGGAAACAAATCTAGGGCAAGAGATTGTTCTTGAGATGGAACACATAAATTATTTTGAGAGAAAATAAATAAGAAAATTTTATTAGATGATGGGAAATTTCAATTTTAGTGATTCTTAGATTTTGTGAATAAGTTATAAAATAGTAAATCTGAATATAGGTGCAATATTACCATATTAGCAGAGTAAATGAAGATATGAATTATCTGCAAAACCACTTGAAGTTCATGGGAAAATACTCTTTCCTCTGTCTTGAATAAATATCTAACTTTTGTAAAGAATATATGCTTATGAACAGTAGATGAAATCAAAAAGGTAATTACAGAACCTCTGTAATACATTCCATAATGGAGAATACCAAAAATAATGGTTAACATAAGTGAAAAATTAATGAAGTAAGCCTCGCTGTTATAACGAGAAATTAAAATAAAAAATTCTAGAATGTTACAGTGATTATATGAACAATATTGAAACACATAGATATGAAGATAAAATATTCAATCTATGAGGAGGGATGAATTATGCGTTGATGTATATAGTACTCAGAGAATTCGAAAGGATATGTATCATCCAGAACAAAATTGGACAAATACAAACTAGTGAAATTCCTAAATAGTGGAAAAGTAATTGGGATATTAAGGCCAAAGTTTGAATTAAAAGGCTATAAGAAATACAGTTACATATAAAGGAAATTTTGAATAAAATCACCGGATAATTACCAATATGATTCGATAGCACACTAGAAGTGTGTATTGACTCTTTGGTGTAAGGTGAATTCGACAAGAATACAACCATTAAAATAAGTTACATTTAACCTCAAGCAATTTCAGTCATAATTCTATTGAAGCATATTGGGACTTACCAATTAATATATCAGAAAGAATATGTTAAATCGATTATAAAACTCAAACATTATAGCTAGTTATTTCACCGTGAATAGATTTCGGGATGAAAGTGGAATTTATCCAAGAAATATATATTATAAATTATGCAAGTTAATATTAAAGATGAACTGACAAAATTAGTTTATTTGGAAATGGATTTTGGGAAAATATTGAAAACATGCTAAGAGGAAAAGTATTTAGGTATAAATAAAAATCTTCATTCTCAAGAAGAGGAATATAAGATAAACCCTGGTAAAAATCGTACCCTCAATGATAAAAGTAGAAACACAGTTGATATTTGGCAACTTGCCCAAAATTGTAGATGGTAGAACACGTCTATTGTTGGATGCAATATCGTAGGAGATAATTCAAACAATATCCCTGCATTAACCAAATCCAATGATTAGGTGAACTAAGAATTGATAATACACAAAATTTCATAATCTAATAAGAGTAATAGAGTTCCATAGGTAGATGTTATGAATAAGAAAAATTAATGGATTCAATGTTCATACTCAACGATGGAGAAATACACGTTGAAGTCAAACAAACTTACCAAAGGATTGTGGTGCGAAGGTATGCCATTGAGAATAGTTGTCTCTAAGTTGTTTCAGTACGAAAACCTCGAGAAAAGGAACCAAAAATGCAGAGAGAAGCCTCGGCTAGCGTTGGGAAAAATTAACTAGAATAAAACTCTCACCAAGGAAATCCGATGAGTGAAAATAGTGGAAAGGAACAACATTGAAACCCTAACCTAAATCCTATGGACATAGGTAAAATAAGGATGGAATCAAAATCTTCAAACAAACACCAAATCAACCCTCCAGTTGACCTAAACTATTTATTCAGACCATGTGAGTATCATCATCGTATGTATGAGAATAGTTATGAGGGTTAAAACCAAAACGATAAGGATTGAAGGGGTGGCTTGTCGAATTGAGTCGAATTTACAGTGCAATTAAATGGATTCAACCACCAACATTAAATCAAAGATTTAGTTAATTTGGATATATATTTGGAGACCCGTAATGGATATTGTTATGGTAATGCATGTGAGGTTTAAATTACATTAACATAAGGCTAATTCGAATGGGACGAGCCACCTATGGTTCACCAACCTTACTCACCATATACGAAGGTTAAACTATTAGGTGGGTTGTGTATAAAATCGTAAAATAAGGTGATTGGAAAGGGATATAAGTAAAAGTAGTGAGTAACATATGATCCTAAAGATCATATGCATCAATATTGTTATGGTTTTGATGTTAATCTAATAGGCAGATTAATGTATATAATGAGGATAGAAATTATATATACATGTTCTGAAAAATATACAGTGGATAGGTTATCCATTATGGAAGATTTAAATATGATATATATTGTAAAGGTGTCCTTATGTGCTTTATATACAAAATTATAGTTACATATATATAGGTAGATGAATATATATATATAAAACTATACTACAAGAAAAAAAATATTATTATAAATTGAAAATTCTAACATGCCTTAGTGTTGACACTAATAGGTGAAATATTATTTAAGGATAAACCTTGGGGGATGAATAGGAATGTAATGTCCTAAGAATTTATTAGCAGTTGTTGCAGAAAATAAAATAAATATTTATCAAATAGGATAATAACTGAGGTATAATCTTTATTAAATATCTAAGTATTATTTATAGGATAAAAATGGACAAGTGTAAAGGACAAAATATCGGTAGTATTGCTATAAATATAATTTTTTTTTTTTGGGTTAAGTAGATTTGTTACAATGTATGATGGATTAATGGACAGGAAGTGATTCCTAGGCTTGGGTTTTTATGGCCATCACTCCAAACCTTTGGTGTATGGTCTACATGAGTGATGGATTCCATGGAGGGTAAGGCTCTACTTAACTACAATGGTGTTTATCATGTGCAAGGTGGGGTGATGATAAGCACGGTCGGGTGAATGAAACCTATGGTTGATTTCTTTGGAGAAATGATGTTAGGATATGCAAAGCTTCTTTGGGGAGCCTATCGTGCTAGGGGTAGAATGATACTTGATCTTATACCTTTGTTGGATGGGACATATGGTGATTTAGAACGTTGGTAATACCTGCAACTAGTACCCTAATTAAAAGCATATTTTTCATACAAGAAAAATTGAAATAATGTGAATGTAAAGCAATAAGAGCGGGCATACGTGTTGTGACTGAAAATGACATTTTATGAGGAATGGATTTATGGGGCCTAGTTTGAACATGATGATGCGCTTATCACTATGTTTCTCGTGGTTTTGTGATCGGGTACTCTTAGCTCCAGTTATGGTCTATTGAATAATGAGAAAAAGGTGATACATGGGCCAATATGGCTCATTTCAACTCAATTGTGTCTTTTGAGAGTCTAAGGTCAGATTTGAGCCCCTGCTCTTGAGATTTTCTTTCTGTTGTGGTCAGCCTGAGTACCCAGGATTTGTGCCATCAGTTTGAGGTGTCCATGTGGTGTTTTATGGTGGTGGGTATAATCCCTAGCATTTATGAATATTTCCATGTGAAGATATCCTTGTACTCTTGTAATAATTTTGTATAAGTGACTACCTTGTCTAGGGAGCATGCCACCCCTAATGATATTTCTTCAATTTCTCTTGGTTTTCTTGAGATATTCACCTTAATGGTTGGCGAAATCTTTGACATATTTGCATATGGAGCAAAGCACCATAAAATAAAAAATGGTGCCAAAAAAAACAGTTTTTATTATTATTATAATAAAATTGTATATGGTGCAAAGCACCATAAAATATGAAATGGTGCAAAAATAAATAACCTCCTTTATTTAGAAAGGTTATATATTTCCAAGGTTTGAAGATAGACTAAGAAGTTTTCACTAGTCTAAAAATAGGTTTTTCTCATGAAGTGGAGAAACAACATCAAATCAATATTTGTGGGAGTGATACATTTCAATATGAAGATTACAAAGATAATTTTATGAATATGCCCATGGGGTATCATCACAATCCCAATGGTTATTATTTTCTAAACTATTACAATTACTCTAATTGGATTTCTTACAAATTTATAATTTTTCTAAGGGATTGAATCTGCACCACATGAAAACCTTGTAAAGTAAGAAAAGGAATGACCATGACAGATAAATCTAATTATGAAGTATACGGTTATAGACTTCAAGTGAAGAAGTATTGGAAAACTCATGTTATAAATAACATCAACCACTTCAAGAACAAAACGATATAGCATAGGGTGTGTCAATACTTAAAAAAATCGAATACATATCCGTTACCACAGCTTGTTTCAAAGACAATATTTAAATCTCGTGCCATTGAATAATTTCAGTAGTTACCAATTCGGGCCATAAAAATTATAGACAAAATAGCCATCTTGAAAAGAGAGAACTCAGCTAACTCCCTTAAACTTGGAATCTTCTTAGGGAAACAAAATAACAACATAAAATTTGTGTAATTGTGAATATAGATAGCTAAACACTCTAAAAACTACTAAAGAAAGGCATATCAATGCAACAGAAAGAACAAGCAGATAATAAGAAGTGAAATTTAGCTCAAGGAATAAAAACTAGAAGAAAATTTCACAAAAGTATGGGACGTAAAGGAATCTCTAAGGCACTAGAATAGCATAGACAACAAGAGAATCGAAGCAAACTAAAAAAATAAATCAAAAAAAACTAACCACAAAAAAATGTCAATTATTGAATAAGAAATATATGATGTCTATACCCTAAAGAATACATCCAAAAAACTAAACAACTTTCATACTTCCCAAAGGTTATAAGAAGTTGGCTTAAAAATAAACATGCATTATAAAAGTTAGAGAACAACTCTAAAGTCCACAAAAAGGTAGGAAATGATTAATAGTTTGCACTCACCTTTACATGTTTTCCAGAAAGGATTGAATGTTGGTATTTAAATGTTTTGGCAGCTCTGCTCCTCATGGACAATTTATACACCACTGCATAATCAAGAAAATCATATTGTTGTCAATATGATTTCTTAATTGACAGTTCAAAAGAAAAGATTCTAATACAAGGATACAATTGAAAATTATCTGAAATGCTATGATGCATAGTCAATAAACTCTTAATGTTGACAATATGCTTTCTTAACTGACAATTTAGATGTAGAGAATCTAATACAAGGATACAATTGAAAATCATCAAAACTGGATTCTAATCCCACGGGCTTGACAGGCTTTCCTCATCATGAATAGGATATAGACTACCCTCATAAGACTAGACAATTTAGTATATGGTTGATTTCTTAAGTTGCAAGTACATATGTATCTTGAATACAACACACCATTACTATCATTGCAATAAATCAAATACACACACATGTACACCAAACTCCATGGCAGCTAGGCCTGTTAGAGTGGTAACACTCTATAAGTAATGTTTAGGATTCATTAATACTTTTCCACATTTTATTTTTAATATGTGGCCAATGTAATCTTAGATGTTGTAGTTAGGGGCAGGTGTAACACCTCCACATTCACATATTCAATTTTTTTTTTCTTTTTTTTTATACTATCTTCTTGATGAACAAAATATTCAGTAACACATACATCTATAGCTCAAATAGATATTATTTTATTATTTTTTTTTCTATTAAAAATAACCTGGAACTTTTATTCCCAATCTACTCATAACTATACCTTTATCACCCATTAACATCTTTATGACTCTAGCAAAACCTGTCTCAAGGTATTCGATTAAAGGGTTCTCTATTTGTAATTTAATCTATTAATACCTTGTCCATTTTTTTTTTGAGCTTATTATACTTGTTAACCATTTGATGAGTCTTCACTCAATGGGTTTTTTTTTACCCAACCATTATTCGATATACATATCGAACACATTAAC
Organism: Pinus albicaulis; assembly: GCA_034641835.2. Classification (NCBI taxonomy): domain Eukaryota; kingdom Viridiplantae; phylum Streptophyta; class Pinopsida; order Pinales; family Pinaceae; genus Pinus; species Pinus albicaulis. The sequence goes on from JAXQQM020084561.1 coordinate 116,420, forward strand.
CATATAACATTTAAGTGATTTTATTACTATATTTTCCATCATTATAATATGATTCGTTCCATATGCTAATGGTCATACTCTCTTACCACATCATTACCTACGTGGGGACTACACATATAGCGATTTGTTTTTATACAAATTTTAAATTGCATATGACTTTAGAGCTGTACCGATATCAACTTAACACGTCTCCTCTCACATTAAGATCTCTTGCGTATTGTAATTGCGTTGGGATTGCAATGCATAATGCCTACTGTACTCCTGTAGTACCACGTCGGATTTCCATTAAATTTTGTATTTGTCTCGTGCTTTGTCGGGATTCCCATCCCTCAGTTCATTTCTCCTGATATTAATTAAATATGTGGGTTTTGATGGAGTTCTAGTACTTTGGCGTCGTCGTTCATTAAATTTTTCTAAACGTTGGGATGAACGTCGCTTCAGCTCTGCGTTAGACTTTATAGTTGGTTGATTGTATGCGTACGTCCTCTCCAGATCCCGCCATCTGGATGGTGAGGATCGGTTAGGGTTCTAGCATGACAATGGTTATTTAATTCATGTTTTTTCATTGCTAAGTTTCATTTTGCTTTGTCCCGTTCTGCTTCTGGAACTTACGAAGGTCTCTCCCTTGGAGCTTTTCATTGACACCGTGATGTCGCCCTCGCAACTCTTCGTTGTTGAGGTTTCATCACCGAACCTCGTTGATGTCCGTCTTTCTTCTTTGGTAGCTCGAATAGAATGCAGACTCCACTAATTCTGTTAGGTATTCATCTGCTTGCCCTTTGATTTATACCCTTATCTATTATTTTGCATGAATTTTTAGTTGATGTTCGTATTATGCCTCTGTTCATTGTATGAATATAAGCATAATCGTATGAGAATTTCATTTGTTTGCTGGTTTTTCAAAAAGAGTTTTGTTTGGTTCACGGGTGTCACATTGGAGAGCGTTGAATCTTATTCGAGCTCTTCATGCATTCTCCTTATTGGCCACCATTCGGTACGTTGTTATTTGTTTAACTGAATTAACGTATGATTTGGAAACGAGCTCGATTGCTCATACCTTTGGTTTAGATTTCACAGTGATCATGTTCACGCCGAGGCAAATGCCCTTCATTCCAGGTACTATATTTTACATTCTTGTTTAATACAACTCCTACACAGTTCAATAATTGTTATATGGTTCAAATGCACTGATTTGGGGTTTCAATCTCTGGTTCTTGTTTTTGTAGGTACTCTCGTCGCCGAGTGCCCTTGTATTTCTCACACTGCCATTGAAAGCAATGCTATCAGATTCGACCCTTAACATTGCTATTCATTTGTTCTCAGGTCGGTACTCTGTTATCATCCAGACCTTCATCGCTCTCATGGTTGGAAGAAATTCTTCCATTTGTGAAGTAGTTTGTCTTATTCGACAGTCAGATTAAATTTTCTCTTGTAGCCGCCCCTTTTTTTTTTCCAAAAGAACTATGGCACTATGTAATTTATGATTTATCTGTGTGTAATATTTTGGACATTTCCCAACTTATTTGGACCTATACATATTCTCGAGTATTCTAAATTTTAACCAGTGTGTTGACCTGGTATTGGGTCTCTGTACTAATTTTTCTGTTACAGTATTTTTATCTAGAGTTTTGCAATGGGTCCATACTTGTTATGGGTGTGGAATAATGGAGTTGTTTGTACTGACATATCCACAACTACTAACTCTATACTATTATTCATTTAATTATTGTAATTTCCAGTATATAGAATATCATTACTTGTTTCGTTTCGTGGCAGTGCGAAACCCCATAAAGAGAAGAATAGTACTTATTTTTAAATCATAATTCTATCTCAACCTGTTATTTTAATTTGGTCTTCCTTTTTTGTCAAGGTTTGAAATCATTTCCTTCATAGTACCTATATTATGTCCTTGTAAATGAAAAATATAGAATGATTCCCCAAATACATACATATTTAATTTTTTTAATAAAATTATATATATATATATATATATATATATATATATATATATATATATATGTATATGTATGTATGTATGTATGTATGTATGGGACAGAATAGTAATGTCTGGTTCATTCTTTACTATATCTCTTAAGTAACTCTTATATACATTTCCTGCTAGAATATAGTTGTTTTGTTTTCAAGTTTTCCGATAAATAATAGGAATTCTACCTTATAGTAATAATACCCTCGCCTAATCATTTTACATACACAGTGTTCTTGTGGAATGTTTGCACCTGTTCCTTCACTAAAAGATAAAAATGTTTTTGTAAACACCATTATGTTTTATTTTTGTAATTAATAAATTTGTTTCACAACAGTAGTGTGAAATTCTCTTCCGATAAAATAACAATCCACTTTATTTTCTCATGGTGTTTTATTTCTTTAAGCATCAAGGTGACAGTTTAGTTTTACTGCTAATTTTTTTTTTTTTTTAGAGTAGCCTTACTCCTTGTACAATAGAGAAAGTGTTAATAGTATTATGATCATTCAATAGAGTAACAAAATCCTCAGGCTTCATTTACATAGTGATTACACCAATTACACTCTTAATTCTGCACAATATTCCTGTGTGCATGCATGTTCATATCTAAGTGTAACTTATCTCAGTTTTCCAAAGTTCAACACATGAACTAGTACATATTTGATTAATTATTTATTTAATTACCCTTTACTACAGAAGCAGATTAAAGTTACATTAACTGTTCTAGGGAATCATTTACACTCTCTCCAGATTTAAACCATCTAATGGTTTAGAGATTCTGGTTGACAGTACTCCCTAGTATTCATCCTACTACCATACAGAAGTTAGGAGAATTATTTCTTCTAATCATCTCTGTTAAAAGTAAGGGAATTCATAACACAACAATTTAACTCAACATAATTACCACAGAAGCTTTCACTACAATTCAACATCATTTAATTTAATTATTGATCAAAACCATGTGCATACCACTTCTGTGATGACCAGTCCTCCCAACCTTAAAGTTCTTCTGTCCTCCAGAACTCATCCCAGAGTTGAGATCATCTCCTAGAACAGACCAACCCCAATATGTTCTGGAGTAGCTTATTTAAGCTTATGTTCCCTGAAGCCTGTTTCTAATTCTGCATCTAAAATTACAAGATGCTTTTATTCCTGTTTGCCTAGGCTTCCCTTATTTAGGGACTTTTAAAGCTGCTTTCTTCTTTTCCAGCTTTTTACCTCTTCCCAACTACTCTCCACCTCATTGGGGAATTTAGTTTTTTTCCTCAAAATCTAAATTAGAAATAAATTCTTTCAAGGATTTTTGAAAGATTATTGGGGAAGATCTTAGCCTCTTTCCATACCTCATGAATTTGGCAAGTGATCTCAAAATTCTCATTTGTTCAATATGCACATAAATATTTTATTTATTTCTCATAATTAAATAATTAATTACATCCACATAATACTTATCCATTGGGGTCCACTGCCCTTTAGATTTAAATTCAAATGTCTAACTTGCAAAAAGCATAAAACTAGCGGTGTTACATATTCCCCTCCTCAAAACAAACACCGTCCTCGGTGTTAACCCCTAACTATTAGAGTTCATTTTAAAAATAGATATGGATATTTTTCCATCATCTCAGCTTCTCTTTCCCATGTAGCTTCTTCAGCAGTAAAGTGCTTCCATTGCACCTTTACTCTTGCTACTATTCGGTTTCTCAATTCAACTACTTCCCGCTCCAATATTTGAAGCGGCTCTAGAAGGAACTCCCCTTCTGGCTCCACGTGTATCACATTCCAATCAACAATGTGAGAAGAATCACACTACAAGAAAAAAGCACATTGGTGAGGGTCATGCTTGTGACGGACCTTTAAGGTCCGTCACCAATGTCACATATGGTGACGGTCATTAAAAAACCGTCACCGTAAGTGTATATAGTGATGGTCCTTTATGGTCCGTCACCAAAGACATTTTCAATCACACTTTTGGTGAGGGTCGTTAAAGGCCCATCACTAATTCTCTCTTTGGTGACACTTCTTGTGATGAACTTTTAATGACCCTCACCAATGCTCTTTTTGTTACTTTGGTGACGGTCAAAAAATATCCGTCATCATTGATCATTAAAAAAATGTCACTGTAAGTGTATATAGTGATGGTCCTTTATGGTCCGTCACCAAAGACATTTCAATTTTGGTGAGGGTCGTTAAAGGCCCGTCACTAATTCTCTCTTTGTTGACACTTCTAGTGACGAACTTTTAAAGACCCTCACCAATGCTCTTTTTGTTACTTTTGGTGACGATAAAAAAATGTTCATCATCATTGATCATTCCAATGAGTTTTTGATGACGCTATGTGCCTGTTAATATATTTTTTGTCAAAAGTTAATGATTTAATACCATTATTGTGGAGCATTTTTTATAATATGTCCAAGGCTATAGTGGTTAGGGTCAGTCAATTTTTTAAGAAGTAATAACCATGTATCATTTCCCTCAAGTAATGACTAATCGAATAGAGATTTCCTACGAGTCAACACATGATTCATATCTATTAAGTTTATTGTCTAGAAAATTCCATTTAGATAAAGTTCCACTATTGTGTGTAGGAAATATATTATTTAATACATAATCGAGCTCTGACAATTCTATTAATGAGAAAGAACTAACAATCCTCAACAATCTGGGCACATCTTAAATTAATGCTTTGGCACACACTAACATTTCCTAGCACCCCACATGTCTTGGAACATATGTGTACCTAGAACATCTTGTGATGAAACTGACGCCCAAGCACATGGTGGCATGTGCTAGCACAACATGGAACTCTCCTAGAATTTTTTGGCATGCTGCATATAGTCCCTATCATGCTCTAGAACACCTTCATTGAATGCATTGACATACATTAGCACTTGGCACACAATGCCACTTGGCATGTATTGGGACCTATTATTAGTGTGCCTAGCATGACCATTTTCAAAAAGATAAAGTCCTGACTTATTAACCCTCTTATTGGTTCTTCCTTTTGTTGCCTTGACACATATTGACATACCCTAGCACCCTGCGCCACATCCTTAGCACCTAGCATGTATTGGCATATCTTGGCACTATTAATTGGCACATGATATAAATAGCACACCCTAGAACTCCCAAGCACACTTTGGGAATTCTTAACATGCTTTGATATTCTCTAGCATGCCTTACCAATGCTTAACATACCTTGTCTCTCCCTCCTTGGCATGACAACTAACACTCACCATTAACACTAGTCTCTGGCAGTACACGTTTCTCATATTCATTAACTTCCATGAATTTTTACCTAGTGCTCCCTTAATGTTTTTTCCTAGTACTCCTTAACACTCATAAACATGCATTATCACTCTCTAGCACACCTTAATTAGCACTCTTCAACATTCCCTTCCACTTCATAACATGCATAACACTAGTCCCTGACACATATTGGCGCTTGACACATGTTGGCACTTGGAAAGTCTTAGCATGTATGGAATACGTTGAGATGCCTTGGTATGATTTCGCATGGTTTAAAATTAAATTTATTTGTGATGATCAATTGTTGGAAAGTATATGAGAAGCAACAAAGGAATACTTGGCACTTAGAATGCACTAAGACTTTGCACTTGGCACCTACTGCAGCCTAGTTTTGGTGTGTCTAGCACGCCCCTCTTGGAAAAGGTAAATTGATGACTTATTAACCCTCTTATGTGTTCATTTCCTTGTAGTTTAACTTTTTTCTCCCTTTCTTTGTCTTGACAGTCCCTGACACACATTGACACACCCTTAGCTTGCACATCTTGGCATGCCTTATCACTTGGCACATCTTAGCATGCTTGACATGCATTCCCACTATCTGGCACATCAAGGGGGTGAAGACAGATGTAGTCCTAAAGTAGGTCAAGTACGAGGGGCGAGTAAGGGTTTCTAAAGGGAGGTCATGATCATCCTCCAAGAGCAAGATCATCATGTGAGGGTTCAGAAGAATGTTGCATACCTTAATGGGAAATTTGCGCTAGGAAGTAGGATGGCATATTGTTGGTTCTCTTATGGCAGATCAATCTTAAGAGAGGTTTCTCATGAGAATATGGGCATGTGATTTCAATGGTGTCTTTGTGTGAAGGCCGCATCAAATTCTGAAATGTTGAAATTCACAACAAGAAACAGTGAGAATGGAAACCAGAAAGGACAAAAAAAAAATGCACCCACACTGGTGAGGAATTTTGATGCACCAGGAGTGAGGAATGTGGGGCATCTAATTTATTTTTCCCTTAAATAAATTGGACAATAAATTGTAATTTCATCTCATAAAAATGTGTGTCAGTTAATTAAGTCATGGTGACTGAGTTAGCTCAAGAAATTCGAGTTGAGGGTCTAATATGAGGCATCTAGAGGGATTCTAATTTTTTGGGGTCCAGTTGAAGTTGATGCATTAGTGGGGTGCAAGCGTAATTAACTCAATTAAATGAGTTAAAATCAGTTTAACTAGTTCTAACTTAGTGATGAGCTAGTGAGAGGTCCAGTGAATTAAATTAGATTTAATTCACAATGAGTGATCAATCAGATAACTGATAATTCGCTATTAATAGTTGCATGCATGTTAGTTTCAAGGAATACCCAATTGAGACAGAGGTTAAAGGGAACATAACTATCAGTTGTATTCAGAGAAAATTTCCCATGTGCAATTATAAAGTCATTAGGATTCCATGATGGATTGTGCAATCAAGGAAGACTGATTTTCCTAATTAATAAGGAGTTAATTCCCTAGGAATTGCATGAGCAAGGCGTAAGGATGAGAATTGGTTAAGTACAAGACTGAGTTTGCCTAGATCAATGGGAGAAAATTAATAGAGTGCTGGAGAATCTCATGAGAGATTAAGCATTGTATTATTTCATGATTCCTTGAATTAATACACAATAGAGATAGAGGGGTTTTGACTAGTTTCTTTCCCCAAATACATCATGTTGTTGTGCAATTGATAATTTATTTCTCTTACTTATATGTGATTGTATGATTGTGTTTTGTTTTCGTAAATTGTAGGAAGGATTCAATATCTTGTTTTAGTATATTACAAGATCAAATTGAATCTCGTTGGTTAGATTTTCTACACGGTATTAGAGCAAGAATTTTTTGGGCAGCGATTTTGTAGAGAATATTTGAAGATTTGGTTCAAAATTTTCGAAAACAAATAGAATATTTGGATTCCTTGCAACAATATACCCAAATGAAAAAAAAAAATGGTCAAATCGAAGCTCGGATGAGGGAGATATCATCGATTTAAAATCAATTCTTTTTTAGAAAAAATTTATAACTTCGGGACAATTACACTATGCACGAGTCAATAACCTATATGCACTTGAGGTACCAAATGCATGCAAATATTTGGGTAGAAAGGCATAAGTTAGAGACTTGGTGGTTTAGAGGGAGCATAAATTACCTCTCAACATGCATCCTCATGAGAAGCAGTCTCAGAAGGTTGTGGAGTAGCTGCCACAATTGGAGAAGCAAAGAGGAGACTGAGTGGAAACGTCCAATACTCAAGCAGAGACCTCCATGAGGGGGAAATTTCGAGCCAGATGGGAAGAGGGAGCAGCCATACCTCGAGGTGTAAGGTGGGGTTATGTGTAGACATAATCCCAAGATAATAAATTTGAGCAAGGTCCATTGAATGGATCGAATCTGGCTATGAGGAGCCCACAGTACAGTAGTAGGAAGGATCAGTTAGATTGATGTAGTCAGATGTCAGCAAGACAAAAATCATTGTGACAGATGTCAAATACTGGAGCAAAAATAGAGTTAGCAACAGTTCAAAGGGCACAGATGCAGATGTCAGCAGCAATGCAGAGAATCCAGTACTAGACAGGTACAGTAGCTAGCAGCAGTCAGAAGCTCTGATGACAGATGCATTATATTGATTCAGTTTTTCAGAGGCTATTCAGTTTCATGATTTGCAGGTGCAAACAACACTATAGAAGTGTAGCATGCAACACATTCCAAAGGTATCAGATGGTGATAGATTGAATTCCTTTCTTGTTGAGAGGGAGTGTTGAAATTTGCAACAAAAAACAGTGAAATTGGCGACTATAAAGGACCAAAAAAAATGCACCCACACTGGTGAGGAATTTTGATGTACCAGGAGTGAGGAATTTGAGGCGTCTAATTTATTTTTCCCTTAAATAAATTGGAAAATAAATTGTAATTTCATCTCATAACAACTTGTGTCAATTAACTACATCATGATGATTGAGTTAGCTCAATAAATTTGATTTAAGGTGATCGAGGTGGATATTGGTGGCCAATTGCCTATTCCACTTGGGCCCTTGCCATTTTCTCTTTCAGTTTTTCAGTTTCCTTAATTATAGCACAATTTACTATTTTTGTCAGCTTTTCGGGTCCTAAACTTTCGAATCCATTTTGAGGCCCAAAATTATGTTTTTTGGGCATGAAAGGTTTGGCGATTTCATACAAATTGCATTAGTAGTTGTATTCCTCGGAGAGATCTTTCTAACGAGGTATCATGTGTGTCAAACGAAGATCATATGACCAAGTTATGACCCCGAGAAGTTGATTTCCCAACTGACCCCACTGGGGCCCATAAACTCTTGGTGTTACATCTCCTCATGCTAGGGTTTTGGTTGTTTAGGGTTTTATCTTATTTTAAATAATAAAAAGACCATTGATCCTTACTGTAACATAGTTCAGAGGAATATAACTATCAGTTGTATTTATAGAAAATTTCCCATGTGCCATGATGGATTGCGCAATCAAGGAAGGTTGATTTTCCTAATTAATATGGAGATAATTCCATAGGAATTGTGTGAGCAAGGCAGGCTGAAGGAAGGTTTAGAATTGGCTAAGTACTAGACCAATTTTTCCTAGATCAACAGGAGACAATTGGCAGAGTGTTGGAGAATCTCATGAGAGATTAAGCATTGTATTGTTTCATGATTCCTTGACTTAATACAAAATAGAGATAGAGGGTTTTGAGCAGTTGCTTCCCCAGATACATCTTATATTGTGTGATTGTTTCTCTTACTTATATGTGATTGTGCGATTTTGTTTTTTTTCCACAAATTGTAGGAAGGATTCAGTATCTTGTTTTATTACATGATTACAAGATCAGATTGAATATCGTTGGTTAGATTTTCTACATGAAATAGAAGAGAGGGTTGATACCATCTTGCCTGTGGTGGTTAGTAGGCCGCAAGGTCTGTGATAAAGACCAACATAAATGGAGGGCTTGCACTGTAATTTAGAGCCATAAGTACAGAAGTCGACACAGGCGTAATATTGACTGAGTTACCCTAGTATGACGGTCGACATTGAGATCTGAAGTTCATGTCAAGATTCAGTCAAAGAAATGCCCAGAATCTATGGATCCATATGAGCTAGGTCGAGTCTCTTATGGAGGCAAGATTCATGTTTTTTCTATGTGTGGATAGGGTTTGTTCTACGACAATTATAAGTACATAAGTATAATGCCCTAACTGGGACAGTTTCCTAGCATGTTTAGTTCATAAGGTATGACCTTAAGACTGTGAAAAATTTGCGTAGAAGAAGATGGGTTATGACCCTTAGAGCGAGTTTTATTTCTGCAATAAAGACCATAGATCTGGAAGATGGTTTGCAGATTCAGTATGTGTGGAGACAACATATCCAAAGGAGGATGGAACCTGAGCAAAATATTGAGCATGTAGAAGAAATGTGCCATATGAAGAATGGATTGACATGTAGAGGAGTTGATTTTGGTGGACTTTCCATAGAGTTTTAGAAAAAGATCTGAAGAAACCTATAAAAAATTAGTAAGTGGACTGTTAGTGGCTGATTTGTGACCCTAGTTCAGTCATCTATAGATTGTTAGAAGTATGATAAGAGGAGTAGTTCATATTTTTTCATAGATTGGACACCAAAGATCAAATTGTCGATACACAAGAACAATGATCTTGAGAGGACTCAAACCATTGTTAGGCATAGATTTGAAGAGCCCTAGATGAAGACAATATTGTGGGCCCTAGATCAGTAAAAAGAATTGACGTGGTTGGGCAGATTGATGGTAGGCCAAGTACAATTGGAGGGTTGTTAGGTTACTGTCAAATAAGAGCCCTGACTCTTGTTTTGGTGAAGGACAACAAAATTGGTAGAAGGGAAGGTGTATAGGGCCTAAGGATGTGCAGACTTTGAAGGACTAAAGTAACAGTCAAATGGGCCAACCAACTAGCCCTAGTTCACTATATTGTAAAGGATTGATTCAGTGAGAAGAAGAGCAGCCTCCATAGCCCTAGACTTCTCATCTTGGAGCTGTAGTATGGAAAAAGTGGGCATACCAAAGAGTTGTTCACAAATGGAATTGTGAACAACTTGTTACCACTCAAACTAGTAGTGGATCTAAAAGGGGTTCCTAAGAGGGAAACTGCTAGGACAAGGGAAATGATGGAGGCTTAGCCCATTGTCACCACAGCTAAGGCTCCTTGCTCTTCACGGACTTTCACTGATGGGTGGGGTCTCGATAGTTTAGGAAGTCACTTGTAGAGTATAGGTCAATGAATAGGTGGGAAGTGACCCTCAAAACACTTTCCCTAAGATAAAATAAAGAGTGGGATTTTCTTTCCTTTTAAGCAAGGGAATTATCTTCTAGGGAGAGAGGAGGGGGATTGAAGGGTTGAGGGAGAAGAATAAGACTTATGAAGGAAGTTCTCAATCCCTAAAATCCTTTAGGAACTTGGATTTCCAAATGGCCCTTGATGAAAGGGATTTGACACCAAATGGGACTACACGGGGCCAAGTGGACTCAGGTCAGGTTCGGGGATGGAATTTAGCAACCAATGATGTTCATATCTTGGACAAGGTGATGGGAAAGGATCAGACAAGAGTTTTTACTTCGATAGGTCAAATTGATCCTAATTGGTTCTATCCTTGGGAACACCTAGACAAAACTTGATCCTAGAGCAAGGGCTTGAGGTATCCAGAGATTCCACCGTCAGAATTGACCCAAGTTCTGAGGAGAGTGAGGGCACCCAACAACGTAGTTGCCTCTATGAGATAGAAGTTTTCCTCTAGCTAGATTCTTGGGAAATTGTTTCCTTATGTGACCTAATGGGGCTAGACCTATGGAATGTGAAAATTTCTTAATCTAAGAAACCCTATTGTAGTATCTTGATTTAATTCTCCTACTTGAATTAAGTTACAAGTTAATTTTTTAAATATTCAATAAATTATCGAAGTAAATAGTAAATACAACTAGCAACCTACACATACAGATCAAATACTAAATAACATGCTCATAGACAAAGTGACACATGGATTTTATGGAAAACTATCCCTGAAAAAACCCAATGTGGAAAAACGATGCAGCTAGCTCTGGAGGGATTTCATTATTATGCAGAATCTAAGTACAACAATACTAGGCACCAAAACTGGTTCACCCAATAGAGAAATAAAAACGACAGTAATATACTACTCTAAATCCCTCTACGTCAGCCTAACTGGCTTGTGTCGGCCTCTGCACTCCTCAGTAAGGGCCTGTGTCACACCTGAAGGGCTTACACTTCCCCTGCGCTGCCCTGACTGGGCCTGCATCAGCCCTGCGTGGCTCCTGCTGCCTCTGCGCTGCCCTTGATGGGCTCTAGCTAGACTGTGTGGCTCCTATTTCCCTTGTTGCTCTAGTTGCCTGGAATGCTTAAGAAGAAAAATCATAGGTAAGAAAGAAGGCACTGGCCCAAGGTAACGCATAACAGTCAGAAAAAAATGAATAAATGAAATGAAAATGGATCGATGTCCACAAATAACTAAAATAGCTCAATGGGACTAGAGAGTAAAAGCTTTGACAACATCAGTAAGTGCTTATAGAATTAGCTAAGAGAATAGAGGAGACTATTTCATGAGGTTAAAATGTTGTATAATTGTTGGCACATGAAAACTGTAGAAATATTGTTAGAGTAAATCTCTACAGGTACCATTAGTTGGTGATCATCGATAATCATTTCATTTCATCAAATACCCCGATGAATGGGCCTTACAAGCTATTTTCATAGACAAACCCCACAGAAGTTGTGTGATGGAAAAATATTCACACTATATTGAAGAAAACACCTACCAAATAAGGATGACATTTCAAATGGGGCAAGAAACAATAGAGAGATAGACATCAAAAAAGTTAAAATGCTAGGGAAACAGGAAAGAAACTAGGTAGCATGGTAGAAAGCACAACAAAGAAAATTATAAAAATGGAAAACCCTACAAATTAGCACCCATCCAAACATCACCACAATTTTTTCTTTAACTCTAAATCTCCAAATTCATCAAATTATATCCTGTATTCAAACCTGATCCTCTCTGTTAGCCATTTTGAAGACAAGGCTGAGAAATTGCTACAGAACCATCACCTACATGTAGTGATCTTATTCTGTGACTAGACCAGACAACCTACTTTCGTGAAGACACAGAAAGGTAAACACTCTCTGCCAATATTTTCCATACAGCCCAGGTTGAGCAACCACATATACATCACCAATTTTTTCTCTTCAAATTTGTAACTTAGAAGAGCTTTATCTGGACTCTGACCACCTCCGGGTTGCTCCCAGAGTCACCCAGGCAAGCCCTCTCAACATCATCCTCTTTCTGTAGTACCTAATTAGTAATTTAATTAACCATAACAATTTCTTGATCATGCAAGTATTTCAAATATATTGCCAATAAGCATAAAGCTTTCATGTTAAACAATTAGGTCAAAAGACTTTAGACTATGATGCTAAAAATACAAAGAAACCTCACCAACACTCAAAGGAAAAACAAAGTATCATGCAGGTATGTAGCTTGGGAGGTACTCCACAAGCCTAGTGAGATGGGTTTGTGTGAGTTTGGTCACAAAAGGATTTGTCCGCAAAGAACCCAAGCGAAGGGGTTTTGGACCCAAGATGGGGTTTAAAATCTAAAAGAATGGAGGCATGGAAGGACTTGATGGAGGCAGTGCTTGAGGACAATAGACTAAAGGAATTCATTGATACTGATATTCCCTAGTCCACAGCAACAGATGCCCAACTTCATGAAGCATGGAAGAATAATGTTGCAAAGGCGAGAAAGATCCTGTTAGAGGGAGTTCAAGACAATAGTGTCTCGAGCCTCCATGAGAAGGAGAATCCATATGCAATGTGGAAGGCCTTGACAGATCTGTATCAGAATAGAAGTGACCACAAGAAGTTGTCGCTGAAAGACAAGCTCAGGAAGATCAAAAAGGAGAAGGGCGACATGATCCAAAAATACTTGACCAAGTTCACTCAATGTCGAGATGAGCTTGGAAGTGCTGGGATCTATGTTGCCTCGAATGATTTGGTGAGCCTAGCTCTTCTAAGACTTCCCAAGAGATGGCATAGATACATGGAATCTGATAATGGGAGGGAGAAGCTTCCAAACTGGGAGTGGCTATGGTCTAATTTGGTACAAGAAGAAATTCGGCGAAGCACTAGAGATGGATCCTCATCAAAGACTGATGATGAGGAGAATTGTGCCTTCGTTGGAAAGGCGAAGAAAGGAAAAGGGAAGGTGTTCCATTCCAAATCTGAGACCCACAAGGAAGGCAAGAAGCGAGAATTATCAAAGGTAAATGTTTCAACTGTCATGAGCATGGACACTATGCCACAAACTGTCCACAAAAGAAGAACAATAAGAAGAAATGATAGCTAATGAATGGTGAGAAAAGGAGTTGCACTCAGAAATGAATTGAGCTTAGAAGCAAAAACAAAATTAGCTAAGAGTCTTCATATGAATCCAAGGCACTTAAAGGCATGCAAGAGAACTTTCCTTAACATTGTATTGTCATTCATCCATTTTTGTAATTATAACATTAGGCTGTAAGCCCTAAAGAATGAAGGTGCATGGAATATAGGAAGGAGGTGTGTTGGAACCCAAGTAAATAGATAAAGAAATGTTCAATTGAGAGGCAAGTCATAGAACCAGATCATCCCCATCCTCCAAATGATCAATATTGTTAGATAAGGATGAATAAAATTGGTGTATAGGTGACTCAATTTATAAGGATAAACTTTATACATGAGGTTGTAAAACATTCAAAAATAATTGAATAAAGAGAGAAAGGGAAAATATAGCAAGGGGCACAAATATGAAGGGCCTATGTCAGTGAAAGTCAAACCAACGACAAAATTATTTTTACTTAATACCATCTCTTAAGAAAATGAAACTAAATATAAACACCATATGTCAAACTAATACTCCAATACCTACCATAATTAGTTGCATGTTGTTCAAAATATTTAATGAATGACATGCAAATTTAATTTTGTTTCTCAGTGTCTCGTCAAGGAAAATACACGAATTTTGGAAGGGTTCATCATATGTGCTTTTTTGTATTATGAAATAAAGCTAATTTATGTAGGAGAATTGTACAAGAAGCTAGTTCCTTCATGAAGGGAGTTCCTATTCATGCGTGAAGTTAGTGGAATGTGACAAGTCATCCAAGATACCTTCAAAATATTTTATTTGTGCCTGGGAATATGAAAGATACCCTTAATAGAAAAAAAAAAACCATAAAAATTCATAGCCAAATGCCCCAAATGTGATATGTTTCCACTCTGTGCAATCATGCTTCCAAATACGTGAACTCAAACAACAAAACACACCTTAAAAATACATGAATGTCTCTCAACACGTGGAGAAAGAAAAGTAAACTACCCTAGTCTTCCCTCTGCTAAGTACCTCTAGGTCTTTTGTCACAAGATATCTCTCATCTTCTTTGGAAAGAGGACATAAACAATCTTTTTTGATGTTTCTAAATGGGAGTACTCTTCACCTATGCTATCTTCCTACACCACATGATACGAATGCTAATTTTCACATTCTTGATTATGTCATTCTTCTTTTATACATTGACCCTTGACTATGCCATGAAATCCTCCAAAATCATGTTAAAGGATGGGAGCTCCTTCATGCATGAAGCTAGTGATGTGACAATTTATCCAAAATTCCTCCAAATATGTGATTTGTGCCTTGGGAAATGTGAAAGGTACCTTCCAATGGAAAACATGCATAAATATTTGTGGCCAAGTAGCTCCCAAACGTGAGATGTTGTTACCAGCAATTAACCTCGTATTGAAGCTCAAATTGGCAACTTCAATCAGGCAAGGCTCACAAGGTGTCGGGCTAGCTTAACCCAGGGTTGTTGCCACTATGACCTTAACAATGAATCCTATCACTTTAGATTATTGAATCCTAGGGGTATCCCAATGCACAAACTATGGGTCTTTTTATGAGACTAGATCACTAGCATCGAAACCATCTTACAATGGATGGTTCAACATCTTGATAATCCAAATCATGTTGACACAACTTTTGTATTCATTATTCTTTTCATCACAACACCTCCATTAGATATTGATGGTGTTCATAAACCTATTTTTGGCTCTTCACTATGGAAACAATATTACTCCGATGCCATTATGCCTACCTTTGCAACTATCACTACTCTCTAACCCATTAAAATAGCTTAACATAAATGACTACACAACAATACCATATGAGCTAATCATTCATGTCGTCGATGTAATGCCCACATGACACGAACGTTCGATGATCTATCATAATGAAACACAGTATGATAGATTTGTAGAAACCCAACCCATAACAACGAGATACATTCTATTATTAAAGTCTAAAAATAATGGAAAAATTATATTAAAAAAAGAATGACCACTAACACCAAAAATAACTCTTAGAAGTTAATTCCCCATAAACTTTCTCATATTTTCCCTACTACTAAATAATAACTAAATAAAATTATGGATATTCTAAAGAATATTGGTACATTCCTTCAAAGCTTTGCACAGTGCCTCCTCTTCGCTTTCTTCATAAAATATTTAATTTCATTATTTTATCAAACTCCCATTTCATTTATTCTTCTTACACAAAGCAAGGGCGATTTTAGGCGTATCTCTCCAAATTTATCTCTTGGCTTAGTTGCTGATTTACGCCCGAAATGTCAAGCATTTTGGAACCCGAGCTAGTTTCAACAAAGCCAAGCTTTTCGAAGAATTCAATCCAATTTCACTGTGCGTCGAATAGCTCTTGGCTTTTATCTTCATTTCGGCCCCCGGTATGGCTGTTCCTTCCCCTCTTCACTTGCCGTTATGCTATCATTTCAAGGTCGGTTATGTTCGTGTTGTCTACGTATAATTTCATAGATAAACAATAACAGATGGCATAGAGTAATTATTTCTTCAATTATAATAGATGAGCTACCGTAGCTAAGCAAAGTGACACACCGAGCCTAAATTTTCGTTAATTATCGATTAAAGAGATGTTTAGCCTCGAGGTCACTTTTTTGACGCCGGAAGGATCGAGATAACTAGGTCTCTAGTAAATTGGGCTTTCAACCAAATGTATCTCGAAAGCACATTTACTTTCGCAATAAATGATGGCAATTATGCCTTAGATGTTGCGGACGAGGAACTGCCACAAAATTTTCCTCAAACCCCAAAGAATTATATATATGTGACCTAATGTAGATTTTTGACCGAAATTCCTATGTTTGCCACTCGGTGCCTAATTAGAGGCAGGAGCCGCAGACCGGCTGTGCCTGGGAGAATTACCGCTTAGTATTTTGTTTCGATGCATAGAATTATATCATAGTCTCATGCCCATTTATTTCATCTAACGCCTCAAATGTCATACATGCTGTGATTGCATGACATCGTATGAAAACTCATTCAAATCGTCCGCATAAATCAGAATTTTCTTCTCGCCCATTTATTGGGAGGGAGCTCTCGAGAGCCAAGGTCGGATGCTATTAGAACTGTTGTCTTCAATTTGCTGGTTTTTTTGTCCGCTGGCCGCACATTACCGCTAGGCATGCAATCAAATTTTGTCAAGCCTTCGGGTTGCTTGCTATCCTCGTAAATGGCATCTTTAGGGGATACACATTCGCGTATGTAATAATATCATCAATATAATTTGAGGATTATTCCTATCCAAATCCTTTTATGCCCACTTATATTAGGAGTTTTATTGAATTTGAGCGGGACAATAGAATAACAGAAGAAGATGAAATGATAAAGGGGGAAGAACGAACGAATAGAGGTTTAGTTCTTCCGATCGATGATATAGATTCATAGCGCCCAAAAAAGAGGTAACCATCATGGTTTTATTGAAATTCTAATGACGATAGAACAGAAGAAGAGTTTTTCTATCGCAAGGATGAACGAACGAATGGATGTTTCGCCCGCCGATCGATGGTGCGTTCGTAGGCGCCCAAAAAGAGAGGTAAACCATCTCTTCCTCACACTCAAAAAACAATTAAAAACTTAATCCATCTCTTCCTCTCTTCACACCATGCACATTCACGATTGTGACTCAATCCCGATACCTCCCGATGGCAGGATCGTAAGGGGTTTATGGTCTTTGGGTTCCCCTCGATGCTTCGCTTTCCGTAGTGTCACTATACCTATTATCTTCCTTCTACTTCGTAGCTTTTTTGTCCCCACAAGTTCAAGGATTAATGGGAATAAGGTATTTCACAACTCGACCGAGTTTGTTCCATCTCTCGTGTTCACTTGTAGTATACACCACGTTACTTTCTCAAAGATTTATGTTGATATAGTTACTAGGCATTGTTTATGTCCCCAATTTGACTCGGGAAACTCGCTTCTGCTGGCTAAAACAGCCCCTCGCAAACCCCCCGT
Source organism: Pinus albicaulis (assembly GCA_034641835.2). Classification (NCBI taxonomy): domain Eukaryota; kingdom Viridiplantae; phylum Streptophyta; class Pinopsida; order Pinales; family Pinaceae; genus Pinus; species Pinus albicaulis. Next base: position 134,079 of record JAXQQM020084561.1, read on the forward strand.
AATGTATCCAACTGTATTGTCTCGTATTTGGCTTGGGTTCTATTTGACACAATATATGTTTACACATTTAAATGTAGTCAATTAATAAAATGAAATGGATTGGGTATACCAAGAAACTTGTCTCATCTTGTACTAGAGAACATCTCAAAATCAAATGGGAGTGATGGCCTCAGATTGGGCCAAGACCGGTTTGAAGATTACGCCGTGAGTTTTTCTTTGTCAAGTTTGGGGTGAGTAAACACCGTTCACCCCAACCAATGAGAAGCCTTTCTTATCGCCTTCCACCAAAAAAAAAAAAAGAAAATTCTGACATGTGGCACCCTCCCAACCAATTAAAATCACCATTTGGACCTCGTTACCTATCGTTATTTTCCTTTTTCATTTTTACGTGCCCTCGCACGCTCTAGACCGCGACTCGCTCGACTGTAGTCGCACCACCGCAACACGTTCGACTCCCAGCCGCACTATTGCACATGTCTCTCTCCGTCAGGTCCGCATCCCAAGTCCCACCGTAAATTTTTGGTAGGATGTTCTATGCTTGATGCAACTTACTTCTTATTACAACAATCACACAAATGGTTAAGCAAAATGCCGATAAATATATCGTTGGATCAACAGAAGACAAACCGAACAGAAATGTGATGGTAAGTATGCGTCAACAAGGATGCTTCAACCAAAGAAAGTCTCCTTGATCGCCCAACCTTAATGTGTCACAACAACCCTCAACCGGCACGAGTCAACCAAGTCACACCTAGAAAAGTCAACGCCGCTCCGTGAAAAGTCAACAGGTGGCAGCAAGCTAAAAGTCAACGCAGCACCAGCCTTGGCCAACCCTTTGACTCGAATGTGCTGTGCGTACGACCTTCCAAAATCGAACTCTCCAACAATTTTCGTCTCTTTTCGACCATGCGTCGACTCAAAGTCAACGCTGGTCAAACTTCGTTGAAACCCTAGCCGCAGAATGTCCTTCCTTTCAGCTGCACAGATTTGTCCTTCTTCTTCACTGTGTGGGCTGAACTTATCCTCCAAGGAGCTCGTACTACATCGATGAGAGAAGAAGATGTGTGTTGAGTTTTTGGTGGAAATGCTCCTCCAAGTTTGCCTCGTATTTATATCCATCATCGGGGTGTGTGACACATCCGGGCCGGGGGTGTAAAACCTTAAGGCCGACTTCCGTACATATAATTTATTATAAAATAATAACCAAAAATAAATGTTCGCCTATCGGATTAAGACATATTTTATATGGATTTTACACCTCTCCGAAAGAGGAACTCAAACAAAAATATTAGCTTCTTAATATGAGCATCACAACATGGAGTTTGGACCTAGCTTGTCCAATTTTAACACCCGCTCAACTCCGACGCCCTTCCGTCAGAGCCAGAGAAACAACAACAACCAGGTCGTCATGTTCCGCATTGTTAGGGGTTCTCACGAGAGCCTGCGGTGGTTTTCTTGCAAGTTAGATTCACCGAGATTTCCATGATTCAACAGTCATTGGGGTAAAATTCACACTGGAATCTCGTTGGGCCTCCACAATTATAAACCGTTGGGTGTCTCTTTTTGCTTCGAGAATTCACCTGAAGGCGCCCCATGTTCACAATGGCACGCATGGCTTCTCTCTATACAATGGCAACTTGCCTTTTGGTCTTAGGAAATTTTCGTCTCTTCCTTCATTTTTGTTTATTTTCTTCGTTTTTTTTAAATACTGAATGACCGAAAATCTCATACCCAAAAAATGCATGCCTTTTGGATGCTAACTTCATTTTTTTATGGATATCTTAAATTCCTTTATATGGACATAGCGGCGTAGCTCCTATCAGTAGAACTACTCTCATCGTATGGATATGTTAACTTCGTGGCATATGCTCATTACACTGTAGAGCCAAGTTAGGAATGCACCGAGAATCGAACCTCATAGTTGTGTAGACTTCCGCCGCTCATCAGTGAGGCCATGTATCCAGAACTAAAATTTTTGGCATGCCCGAAGGAGAATATTGGCCAAAGCCTAGTCAATATGTACATGTTGACCATCGCTCCGTGCTTTAAGTTCAACCCCTAAATTAAGGTGCTTCATGGCTACTTCGGCGGTTGAGCCCATGGAAATGAAAAACCTCGATCAACAATGTTCTCCAAAGAGCACAGATGGTGTGGCTAAACCAAGAGAATGTTTCTGTTTTAGTACAAAAGATGCTTCCATTGAGAAATCAGAGCCTACCACAAGAAAATGAGGATAACTTAAAGCCCATATCACGTGTGTTGAGCTCGGGAGAGGGCCTTAAATGTTTGGATTTTGCTTACAATTTTTTCCTAGAGCACACTCCTTCGTTGTAAATGCCTACTTGGTAGATACCTAAAATATTTCCAAAACTCGTCTTTAGATTACTCTACAAAGTTACTGACATTCAAATTGAATTTTTCCAATTCCATCAGACAGTCTCCACCGTTGATCCATTTTGCCACCGGTGTGGGATCGAGTCATCTCGTGCTAGAGTTGACCCGCGACTCGTGCTTATTTGTTCTTATTGATCTTACAATTAACTTTATTATTGTTATGAATAGAGCCAAGGTGAGTTAAACCCATGACCTCGTGAACCTCTCGCAATAAACTCTCTTTATAGCAAGAAACGCCTACTCGTATCTACCTTGTTGTAAAAATGAAATAGAGGGTTTTTTGTGATTGATTGACCTCCCTTAAAATTAGAAATAATCGTTTTCGATTGAAGTATGTAAATTAAATGGCCATCGTACGAACTTCTCGCATCAAGCAATATGATCAAAGTATTTCGACAAAACTTCATGTGATAGATTTTAGTCCCTGTCCCTTAAGATGAATATAAGATAATCGTTGGTAGCTCTAAATTATATTTGAAGATTTATTTTGAGGACAAACACTCTATAGGATACATTTTGTGCCAACCCGGTGATGATTGGCAGCTCACTCCCTAATACAAACGAATGATGTATCTCATACCTTCCATGGGTTGATTTGCACACAAAAGTTAGAGCGAAATAACTCTAATTGCCCCATCAATGAAGTTGGTGATGCCAAGAATATGGATTAGGACATTTTAAGTGAGAAAGAAGACCCTTCTTTGTTGAAATTTTCTGCTGGTGACAATTGGAGTTCTCGAGAGATCATTTGGAAGCCCTCACGATGAAAGCACATATAAGGAAGTGCAAAACTCTCGACAATGATACGTACATCTCTCCTCGACCAGTGAAGGAGAAGAGAAATTTTATGACATATATGTTGAGGACATTCCAACCTCGCAAAAGTAGACCCATCGGGGCAAAGTGAAAATTGAAACCTTTCCTCCTCGTTCTCAATAACGTGTTTGAAGAGTAGGGTATGAATCCGAATCCTCGGCGACAGGAATTGCATTTTGGCATCTTCTTTCAAGATCGAGCTAATGTTACTTAAGCCCTTATGTTAGCATCCAGAAAGCAAGGTTTTGCATTTAAACAAGTTCATAAAGCTTGACATAGCAAATGAAGAAAGGGTATCCAAAATTCCGATGTATCAAAGTCTCCGTGATGCTTGGAATGCCCCCAATCTAGAGAACGGCATGATACAATTGTCATATATGTGATAGAGCCTTGAATATGTGTGACTTCCTCCCTTGATTTCACATATTATATGTGCACTCTTTCACAAAAAAGAGTACTAGGAATCACTTATATCAAATTGCAAATCACTTCTATCAAATTGCAAGGATTTATCGCCTGGACAATATTACAAATGATCTTGGGTAAGATATTATAATATGTAGGATTGGAATAACTTCCACCGTGATTTTAAATAGAATGCAATTATCTACTCAAGTGATTTTAGCCATGAAGATATTCGCATTACGTACCAACATGTACACACACCATGTTAAAATACTTTTATATTATTGAAACGCATGATTGGCACGCAGAATTGCATGGCCATCATTACGAAATTACGTAATTTAAAATCGCTTCAGATTACAAAGCGCCATCTCATAAGGCATCAACTTTGAATATTGAAATAGGTACACAATTATATAAACACTCGTATTTAATGAAATGCATGAATGGTATCACAGAATTACATCGCCATCAATACAAAATTACAAGATGTAAAACATACTCTATTTATCAAATGCACGACTGCATCGCGTAAAATGCATCGTTGTGACAAAAATTACGAATGTAAAAAATGCCGTGATTACAAAGCCCATCTCACAAACAGACGAACCCTCAAGTTCAAAACCTCTTTTCACGTAAATATAGATCCATGCACCAAATAATAAACAATTTAAATGATCGACAGACAAAAAAACATCCAACTTCGAATCCCTCAGCCACCTCCTAAATAGCAAAGTTTTAGAACCACATGCCTTGTAATAAAATCATGGGCAATACCAAAATCAATCTTCGCAAGGTACGCCCAAAGGATTAAATATGGTGTATATTCATTGTGACCGTACTTACGTATATATCCACAATCAGATAATGACTTATGGATTTAATACGTATATATCCACAAATAGAGTTAATAGAATGTTCCTATAGAAAAAAGGAAAAAATAGGGAGATGGGTTTTCTCTACCGAGATATAAAATGTCCAAATGGTCGCCTCGAAAATAACCTGAGGGGTTTCACTAAAAATGAAACCCTAATTATCTAAGGAGTTTCAAAAAAACGAAGCCTCTTAATCGTGTCTATGTACATCGTTAGATACAAAGAAGGAAAAAAATATACAAAATAAGTACACCGCATGGTCTCTATAGGGATGCACAAGAAAATGGTTGTGCCTACGGAGCTCATTGAAGAAAATCATGATCTCTCGAGCCCACAAGCTCAGATCCTCGACTTGTGGCTCTACCACACCGCCATATTGTCCGGATTCTGCCGTGGAGGAACAATTTCCATATCCTCCGCCTTATGATCGTATCCGACAGTTAAATGGTACTCTCCTTCGAGATGTCCGCGCAGGTTCCGCACAACGAAAGACAGAGACTTGTTTTTTGACAAAGCCAATAGTTCGTCCTCCCCCAATCCTTCGGGAGGGTCCAAGATCGCACTCGGGAGTACCGTGTTTCTCAAGGGCATCCCCCGAAATTTTTTATCTCGCATCATCGCACACCAAATATATGTAAAAGGAACCGCGTTGAAGATAATAAGTATGCATTGAAGATACAATGACAATAATACCAAAGCCAACAACAAGAAACTAGACCTATTGTTGCATTAGCAACCGAAGCTACAAAGGCGTCCCTCTCCGCTCAGAACTGAAAAAGGGTAAAACATGGATGCTAAAACCGCAGCGCGTCATAGACTCTGTTTTATTCATAGTTCACCTTTACAACTTTGGCACGTGGTTCTTTTCCGCAAATTGGCAACTGCTAAGTTAATTAGAAATGAGATATTTATCCAAGTGATGTCATCATCACAAAACTCATATTCTACTTGTACAAAAAACTATCCAAGTTAATAATAACCATGAAACTAAACCGCAACAAGATTTTTCTTTGGTAAAAAAACTAAACCATTTTCATATTCGTAAAAAAAGTAGCAGAGATTCTAGACTAAAGAAAATGTTGGTCAAAAACTCAAACCCTACCGGGTATTGCATCAAAACAAAATTATGAACAGATCCTAATGATGAATCCAACGCATCATTCAAAAAATTAATCTAGCAAGATTTGTCGACTGCATCACATATCGAACAAAAACACACCTCCCATACACAAAGAGGGCCTCGCCCTCCGGACACAAGGAAAAAACTTGTAGGCTTTTACTATCCAACACCTCCCAAGAACCGTATCGCATCCTTTTCGAGGAGGTTGATTTTTCACTATGACCAAACCATAAAAGTGTACCATAAATTAAAAGCAATAAGTGGCTTAGCCATGCCGAGAACAGATGTGAGCCTAGTAAGGAGAGATGTATTTCGACACCCGAACTTTCCACCAAAACAAAATCCTTTCGCAGAACAAAATTTAAAAAGGGGGAAACCCATTCTATATACTGTGTTCAATATCGATAGAGTGCGTGCAGACTCTTTTTAATGGAATAAGAGGTCCACATAACGAGTACCCCAAGTATTCGAATTCTCAAGAAAAAACCATAATAGACCATAAAATAAAAATCGAAAGGAGCACAACATGGTGAGAACATGGGGCCCTAAGGAGACCTAGAATTTGTCACCAAACAATATATTTCGTAAAAATGAACATTCAGAAAGAGAGGAGAAACCCATTCGAAAGTCATTGAATGGGAATACATCAAAAGGCATGTTTCACCAGGAATAGCTAAAACAGTTACTTAAAAAGTAACGTTTTGGTAACACAACATTACAAACTCAAGTTAATGATTCAACTTTTCCGCATACCTTAGGATGGACAAATATCCGCAGCATCACAACCAGGAGCGTAGAAATCTAAAAAATGAAGAAGCTCAATAGCTCTCTAGTAGTTAGAAGAGAATCAATCAATTCTCGTTGAATGAACTTACCATATTTGTTGTCACTCCTTTTCCCACCATCTTGACAGGGTATATGTCCGTGCCGCACGAACTCCGGTAAGAAAATCACCTAACCATAAGCAATGAAAACCCACACTTCCAAAGATTTTATAGCAAAATCATAAATACCATAAAGTATTTAAGCCTTAAAAAAATCCAGATAATACTCATAACCGAGAAGATTTAGAAAGAAACCAACCAAAAAAAAAATCAAGACTATTTTTTTCGTGGCCGCTACATGCCTATAAACACAATAAATAACACTCTTTCATGCAATTTTGAAAACAACAATACTATCAATATGAAGGCATGAAGCAAACAAAAGGGCCAAAAAACCCACTTTTCTGTGCATTTTCGTGAATCATAAAGCCTCGAAAAATCAAGAAAAATAACATTTCCCCGTCAAACTAAAGAAACCCAATCCCGCTTAACCACACACACCTTAAACTCAGCTATCATATGTCATCTCAATCATTTAAATCCACAAAATGACCAAGCAAGACTCCCCAATTCAAACCATGCAGATCTCAATGAACCCAAATCCATACCCTCGGAAAGGAAATCTCATCGGGCCTCCACAATTATAAACCATTGGGTGTCTCTTTTTGCTTCTCGAATTCACCTTTGAAGGCAGCCCATGTATACAAATAAGTACCATGGCTTCTCTCTATACAATGGCAACTTGCCTTTGGTCTCAGCAATTCTCGTTCTTCCTTCATTTTTGCTTATTTTCTACGTTTTTTTTAAATGTTTGGAATGACCTAAAATCTCATACCCAAAAACTCGCATGCCTTTTGGATGCTAACTTCATTTTTTTATGGATATCTTAACTTTCTTTATATGGATATAGAGGCAGAGTTCCTATCAAGTAGAACCACTTCCTATCAAAGGGATATGTTAACTGTGGCATATGCCTGCTATACTCCGTAGAGCCAAGTTAGAAATGCACCGAGAATCAAACCTCGTGCTGCTGGGGTAGACTTCCGTCGCCATCGTAGGCCACAGTCCCACAACTAAAATTTTTGGCATGCCCGAAGGAGAATACTCGCCAAAGCTTCTTAGCCGATTATGTACATGTTAATTCACTATTTCTCAGGCGAAGTTCAGCCTCTAAATTAAGGTGCTTCATAATACTTCAAGTGCCAAGCCCATGGAAAATGAAACCTCGATCAATAATGTTCTCCTAAAGAGCGTGGGATGAGTGGGTTTGGGCCCTGCGCAGAATGTTTCCACGTATACGTAAGATGCTTCCATTGAGAAATCACGGCTTCTGCACTTGCTACAAACGAGGATAACTTAAAGCTCATATTGAAAAGGCCGCCGTATGTTGAGGCCGAGGGCCTTAAATGTTTGTATTTTGCTTACAATTTTTCCCGCATAATACCCTCTATTGTAAATGCCCCGCCCTTAGCAAACATACCTATAATATTTCCAAAACTCGTCTTTAGATTACTCTACAAAGTTATTGATATTCAAATTGAATTTTCCAATCGACCGTATTGAAGTCTCCACGAGTGATCCATTTTGCCACTGTAGGGGATCGAGTCATCGTGCTAGAGTTGAATTCGGCCATGCCGTGCTTATTTGTGCTTATTTATCTGCACTAACTTTATTATTGTTATGAATAGAGTTTGTGGGAGTTAAACCCATGACTCCGTAAACTCATGCAATAAACTCTCTTTATAGCAAGAAACGGCTTTCTACTTGTATCTACCTTGTTGTAAAAATGAAATATGGTTTTTTGTGATTGATCGACTTCCATGGTAGCTGTTATCAATACCTTGATTTAGAGGATATGAAACCCGAGAGGTCAACATATTTGCTTTAAAATAATCAAACCCATACTAATGTTTTGCTTGTATGTTTCTCGATTGAGCCATTGACCTTGATTTAGAGGATGTGAAACCTTGAGAGGTTAACATATTTGCTTAAAAATAATCAAACCTCATTTCAATTTTTTGTTTGAATGTTTCTCGATTGCTCTTGGGTGGATCTCATTGAATCGACAATAAAGAACAAGGGCACATTCTCGTTCTTGGATTTATGTAGCTAGATGATTGCCTGGGTGGCTCTCTAATCATCGGATAATAAAGAACAAGGGCACACACACTTCGTTCGTGGATTTATGTAGCTAGATGTTGACGACAATACTTATCTCTGATACACTTTTCTTGGTCAAAATAAAATTACCTATGCTAAGACATTAGGTGTAATTATCGTATGTCATGCTTAGAGCCTTTGGCGCTTTTTTTTTTTTTTTTTTTTTAAATTAATGTCATTTTTCCCTTTGATATACACCAATGACTTTATTTATGTGCTATTGTGTGAATGCACCAATATATAAACACATGATGCGTATGCTTTGGCATATCTATACCATCCCTTATGTACTCGATGATGTTAATGTCTCATTTCTCCCTAACCACTTCTAATTTATTGACAATGATTTTATGGTAGCTTTTGTTCGACTATAGGTCTACAATAGTTTTTTTTTTTTTTTTGTATTTTTTTCACATGGATTTGTCATTAAAAATGTGAAATGTTTAAAATATGAGATGCATTATTTTTTTGTTTGTTGGTTAACATGCTTAACTCCGTGGCTTTTTGAGTAAATCATGACCAATTGACAATCGTCAAAATCACCCGGGTGATCACACTCACCGCGCCGCACCAACCTCAGGGATCGCCGGATTTTCGTCCACTGTTTCGATCAAAGGACCTTTTCACGATGGAGTGCTCTTAACATAACACCCCGTCAATGCCTATTCTACACCCCGGGGCTATCTAACATGCACATTGATAAACAAACTTCCCTGTGAAATTAATTCCCATAATTTTCATAAGCTGCATTTTATTTTCTTTTCACTTGCAATTCACATCCGGAATGCATTATCGATAAGCAAACTTTGTGCTGATTTGTATGCAAGGGTGAATATTTTGTTTTCTTGTTGTTTCTTAGAATTTTTTTATCGAGCTCTAACCTTGCACATCTCTCGATTTTATGTAATTTCGTATTTGTGGGAGGATGATAATAGTGGGTCAAAGGGTGATGGTGCCGAATCAACACGTGTTATTATCCCAATGATATCCAAGTGGTGCATTGTCCTACACCAAGGTAAAACGATGAGGCTTGATTCTAGTTTCTTTTTCATTTATGCGTTGAAACATGTTGATGCACCAGTGTCGTGCTTTCTCTTTTTTATATAAATACAATGATGTACCAAAACATGACTTTTATGTGTCGTAGCTTTTGTCATAGAATTCAATTCTCCTTCAAAAATCTCCGTTTTTAAAATTTTTTATTCCGTAACTAAACACAACACTTTATTTCTTGAAAAGTCCAACTTTCGCATTTTTAAAATTATTTTCCTTTTTTTTATTGCATACCAACTTGACATTGTTTATTTCTAAGATGTATCTCCGTTTATGTTATCTAAATTCTTAGTAATGTAAATTTTTGCACCTTCCTTTCAAGGTGGCATATTTGGAGTTTTTAACTTGATTTGGATATTTAGTTAGGTCTTCTTAACCTTTTCATGGTTGGTTAGTCAGGAAGGATTGATGTTCAATAAAGTTTATGGATGTGCATGTGACTTATATTCAAATTCGATGCTACATCTTAGAAAACTACTCGTATGTTTCCCTTTCGTAGTTATTTCTAATTTATGTATGTAGATTCATTCCTTATAGTTTTTCATATATAAAAATTATATGAGATTAATTTTTTAGTTGCCGATGTCACTTTTCACAATGAAGAAAGGTGGCAACCGGTTACGTAATTTTCCGTACCGCAATGCAAAGACTAGCTCTCATTACCTTGTGTGATTAAGTCATCTTAATATTTATATGCCAAATAATTCGAATAAAACCACTTTTGTACAATTCACAGACCAAGGTAGTAATACAATTCACCAAATTCATGTTTTATCTTGGCACAAATCAAATCCCGCAATGAACTCTTTTTGAAGGGATATTTTTATACATGCACAAACATTTTTTTTGTTTTCTTTCATATCCGAGATAAGAAAGTTATTTATTTATTTATATAAAAACTCTCCAAAAGAGAGAGCTACTATTCGAATGGTAGGAAGCATTCCTCTCCGTTGATGGTATTCCAATAATAGTACAAAATTTGGACAAATCAAACCATAAGATTTGCAAATTTGTTATAGTTCAATGGTCAATTATTTGCTCAGATCCCATTTGGTTCAAGAAGAGAAGCATTTTGAGTGGGATTTGCGGGATAATTTAGAGGGTACCGTTGAGGGTACTATGCCTACTACCATAATTTTTTCTCAAATGAGTTTTTAAACTCCGTACAAAACTCAAAAAATTCCCAATCTCTCTCTTTCATATGCAGTATGATTATTTTCATTGCATTCTAATGTGGACTAGTTTATTGCATCATCACATCAATTGCCTGGCCAATTTGGGGGCTATAATATTCAGCTACTCTTCCCCATCCCATCTGCTCGTGGAAACTGAGGCTCTTGAAAGGAAGATGATGCATTTTGTTCTTACTTGTGAGCTTCTTGTCCCATGAAGGGTTTGTTGTGGTTCCCAGCATCAATGAGTTCAATGACAACATTTTTGTGCTTAAGTATTAATAATTAGAAAGGAAGCCATTATTGGCTTGTACTTGTTTTATTATAGATGTATATAAGTCCTCCATAACTTACATGAGTTCAGCTACAGCTCATGCTTACTTGTACTGTTGACATTTGCAGAGTATTTAAGGTGTGTACTCCTGATTTTTTCCTGATTCTGCATAGTACCAAATTTGAATTTGAACCCAGACTTTGTATCTATGGTGAAAATTAGCAAAATGACAGATTGTACAGTTATCTTGTTAAGTTTTTCTTTGTTTCTTTAACTTGCTCCCCTCATGATTGAGCATGCTACTTTATGGAATATTCCTCTTCCAATGAAAGGGGGTTTCACTTTCTAACACTTGTAAGACAGATTATCTTACTTGTATGACAATTTGACTAACACATGTAACTATTTTGGGAAAGATACCCTTAAAATTATTTATTTTTCGATTGGACTTACAACTGCTAGGTAAGGTGCATTCCCTTCGGAGAGATTCTTTGTACAAGTGGCATATTATTCCTTTCATAAGGGCTCATTGATTTGGTGCTTTTTTTGGCATAGGTTGGGCACTCCACTAGGTGAGGTTACCTGGCATATGGAGTGCTTCATTTGAGTCTATTATAAACTAGATATAAACCTCTTCCTGTTCCTTCTCTATAAAAGAGTGGGGGCTTTTGTAGGGTGAGGATGTAATGTCCCAAACTAGTTTTTTTGCAGTAATCTTCACAATTACTATAGAGACATTTTTTATGAAAATGACATTGCCAATGATTTTTTGTTAATTATTCATGTGAAGAAATTTTGTCAAGAATATTGCACACAATTTAACATGAAACCCTCATTTGACAGTAAGTACAAGCAATAACTCAGCCTTGTTATATTAACATGAATCTGAGTTTGAACGCCAACTTTACGAGTTAGTGTTGAGTTCTCAAAACCAAAACTGCTTGCCGAGTTTTTGTCGAGTCAAAATTTCTATGAATTCGGACTCGAAGTCAGACTGAGGTGTTGTTGCTCACTGTTTCTCAAGTTATTTTTTCCAAGTTTTTGACTTGGCCCCCCACGCCTGATAGTGAGTAGGGTATGATCACCGAGTCCAAGTGATACCTAGTGAGTTTTACGACTATGATTGGGGTGCTGGTAATAGTTTGCAATGTGCACTCTGGAAACTCTTCTACGATTAGCACAAAAATAGGGAAATGTAAAATGGGATCAAGCCTTCTAACAGTGTTCGTTTAAAACTTTATTTCTTATCCATGAGTATGATTGTCTTTCGTAGGCTGTGTAATTTTGCTCCAGAGTTGCCGGATATCATGATGTTACATAACTGTATCAATCTTCTGTTGTAGTATTGATTGCACCAAAAGTAATGCTAAAAAAGGTCTGACATAAAAAACTGCTGACATCACAATCACAAAAGCATAGATCCATCTTAGCACAATATTTATTGAGCGCTGAGAGATTTGTACATGGAGTTTTTCTCTCCCCTGGTGTGCAATAGATCCGGGGTTGAGATGGATCAATGCTAGTAAAATAAATCTCTCTGGTTGGATTGATTGAAATTATTCTTGAGAGATATTTGTATCACTCAAAATATTTATTCATTCTTGGTAACGGTTTATGCATTGTGGAAACTTCTCAATGAGTAGCAGGGAAAAAGGGAAATATAGAATTGGTTCATATTTTGGGTGAATTTGGATAAAAGAAAATCTGCGTTACAAAAAATTTTCGGCATAAAGGGACAAGATTCTCAAACAAAAGACAAATCCCTTCAAACTTTGAACAAACGAGTGGATGGAGAAAGAAAATTACATTAAATTGAGCCCTCCTAGGCTGCTGATGGTAAGAAATCAGTAATCTGTCGTCAAAGATCAGTTCTCTGAAGCTGTTCAATTTCAATTTTTGTATGATTTTCTTGACAGTTAATTGGAAGGGAAAGACATTTTTCTTTCGTATTTAGTGGGTTAGGTTAGTCAAATAAGGGTTGGAACTTTAGTTATGTTCTTTTCTTGGTCCTAGGCAAAGAAGGGATAAGGGAGAAAACAATGTGACACTGGGGATGACTAGATGAGCTTGGCATGGCAAAGACGTCCTTTGATCTTACTAGGACTTTAATTAGCACAGTGGGAAAATGGGGTCATCCTTGGTGCCAAATGGGGTTTTCCTTGGGCATCCACAATTTCTTGTGATCCCTGTGAATGCAAGGGAAAATGTTGACAATGCTGAAAATAACATAAAGAAGGAAAGAAACAAGTGGTAGTGCTGCCACGACACGCATATAATAAAACACCGTGTCATGATAAGCCACAGAGATATCTTTGAGCTACTTTCAGTGTCCTTTATCTTTCAATATCAAATAGGCTGGCTTCAAAAATTGAATTCGTCTTTCTTTATGTATGAAAAGGGTTCTATTTTTACAAACTTATGTCACGGATTCCCTATACCCTCACAATCCTTATGAAGAGATATAATGTTGCTACATATTCTAGTGTCATAGAGATGGGCCTTATATCATCATAATAAATTCTGTCACGAAGTAGCATCCCTCAGGTTTTCGCACAGGGTGCCACTAAACTCTGGTTCTTGATGATTCAAAAAGTTTTGTATGTCTTTGTATAGTTCAGATCACAAATATACATGTTCTACTTGTCATAGAGATGCTCAGACTTTTCAGAAATGTAAATTCTGTCATTAAGTGTAGCTTCAGGCTTGGAATTGATTAGAATCTTGGCTTTTATTCACAGTGATTATTTTGGTCCCTTCTATAGACTATGTACCTTAGTATTTTGGTCCTGTAGCATAGAGTAGATCATAGACTTCTGATTCATTTTGCACAAAGGTATAGATATGTTCAGTCCTTTATGTCACAGATAAGACTTGTTTTGCATGTCTTTAAGTTCATCATTTTTAGGTTTAAATGCCTCATAGACGATCCACATGGTTTTGGTTTCTTTTAACTTCAGATCACAATACACTTCTATCCTTCGTCTCACAGTGCCACAGATTTGCATTGATGACAAAGATGATGGTCTTTTTAGATGTCAAAGATGGATAGTCTCCCAAATGAGTCGAGCTGCCTTATATAGTGTTAGACAGACCTTGTATCGTTTCATGTTGGTGTCATCATTGATGCCTTGAATCTTCAAATATTTGTTGCTATAGTAAGCTTCAGATACCTCATAGAAGTGTCACAACCTTTTTGTATCGATTGAAGAACATTACCTCAGATATTCGTTTTTTCCCAAACAAACTTGCTTCAATCATTATGGAAAATTTGGACTTGTTCATACTCTCAGACTAGCCTCAGCAGTAATAGATGTCAGATACAGTATTTTGGTTACTCAAACTATACAAATATCATGAATACACATGGTCTTTTTTATTCAGAATGGAGCGCATTGTCATGCTCAGATTTCCATTGAAAGTATTCTCACAATAGGTTGTCTTCTTTTAACAGATTTCATATAAGCCATTTGCTTTTTCTTTGAGTACTCTGTATATTATAAAGATAATGACTTGCATTCTTATGATAGGAGAAGGTGCCTCTGAAATTCACATTAGTACAGGAAACTTACTTCATAAATGAACATAGAGACTCAAATATGTGTACCTATGCCAAATATTTTTTCGACAACAGAGATATGAATTTCATCCTTGATTTACAGAGATAATTCCATAGAGTCTTTGCATGTATTATAGGTCTCTTTTTCTAGCCCTTAAGTATTTCGGTCCTACCTTTATTGATGAGCTCGGTTCACAGGAATATTGATTTCTTTCTTCAACTTGAATCACAGAGGTATGTGCCTCTTTCAATTCGTATTTTGAGGAAAGGATGTCACCGAATTTGTATGATACTTTGCTTAAGGTGCCACAGGGATAATTAAATAAGCCAACAAACTGTTATCTTCAATCTTCCTTTCCTTCAACCTAGCTCTGATACCGTGTTGAGAAATCAAGATGCTTGTAGATTAGGGTAGATTTCTCTTAACTTGATAATTAATTGTGAATCTTTGTTGGCTTCTTGTTATTTATGTTATCTTTTTCATCAAGCAATTACCAGAAGTACAAAACATGAAGATCACAAAGAGACAAAGAACACAAGAAATTAGGCTCCAAGCCAGGGCAAAACCCCACAAGGGGGAAAACCCAAGAAAATCCTCTTCTTATAGAATCAGATCAAAGTGAGATATCCAAGACCCAAGACCAAGACCGAGACTGCCACAAAGACCCAAATCAACCCTCCTCCCATCCATTTCCAACAAATCATGGTCAACAGAAGTCAACGCTGGTCAAATCTCAGAAATTTGGTCATCTCCTGAAATTTCGTGCCTGCAATACCACAAAAAATAACTCAGAAAATTCCCATGCGTGAACAGAAACCAGGGCAGAAAATAGAAATTTCTCTCCTTTGACTTTCGTTGAAATTCTACTTCTTGCACAAAAATTGAAGTGATGGATGGATGATAAAATGAGATTGAACTATCTTGTATTTATACATGTCCAAGAGGTCGAATGGCTACCTCTTTAGGCCATTTTGTCCAGGAGAGCCGACTTGGTCTTTGTGGTGACATTTTTGACTCTTTGACTTGAAAAATAAATTTTCTTTTTCTTTTACAAGTCCAAATGGGACCTTGACTCAATTACATTTCATTGACTCATGATAAATTTTATCTTGACTCAATTGACCCTAAAATCATGAAGAACATGCTTTGACTAGAAATAAAATAACAATAACAATGAATATAATAAAATTATAAATACATCAATAATACATTTGAATTACATTATAAAGACCGATGCTAGTGACATTTTCAACAGGGTCAATTAATTAGAAAATGAAATTATAGTCCCCCCTTCCTGACATTTCTTGTTCTCAGGTAATTGCACGTTCTCAGGTAATTGCACATTCGTGTATTGCAAGATCTTTTCTTGCACATATGGAACCCAATTTAAAATTTCATGAATATATTTGAAGGCTTCATTCATTGTGCTGCGATTTCGTGCCTTCATTTTCCATATAAACAACTTATGGCTGCTAAGAGATGCATAGAGGCTTCTCTCTGACTCAAGGTTGTTGATGACAACTTTGTAACACTTACCTGGGCATACTTAGGAGTTTTTTTTTTTCAAACACACTCATTATCGTTCACCATTTCCACATCTCTGACTACAAACTCCTCTTCCATGAAATTTTTATAAAAAGATCCTGAATCTTTCAACAACTAATTATTTTCATTGTGCCTGTTAACTAGAATTTTGGTCAAAGATTTTCATTTGGCAAGCACATGAGTAGTCTAAATTTTTTATAAAATCCATCGAGAATTGACTACTATCTATTCATCGTCATTTCCTAACAATTGCAATCCATCCAAATGACTCTTTTAAACCCTTGATTGAATTCATGCTTATGAGGATTCTCATTAATGTGAACCAAAGGTTTTGGAACCTCTTGCAATCCAACCACTGCGATGTCTGCTTCAGCAGTCTCCATGGCATGCTTCTGTGGAATAGCTTGACTACTTTCATCCAAAAATGAATTGAACATTCCTTGCATTTGATTCTTTAAAAAAGCATCCTGACAAGCACCTACAAAATTCTCCCCTGGTTTAGATTTTTTCGATAATCAAACAAGCATTTCTTTCATTTCCTCCATAGAAACTTCTCAATATTTCACTAAATTTTATTCTTTACAAGAATACAATGACAATCTTTGCAAATGCACTGTTGCGACACATTCATCTAGGGCATATGTAGCATGCATTCTTACATCATTCTCACTGGTTTCCTCCAGTGATAAATCCAAGACTATTCTCTTTTCCACCAACACACTGCTTTTCACAATGCCTTTGCAGGGTAAGAAATATAAAACTCCTTGTTTTTCCACCAAAGCAACATTTTCCTATAACGGCCCTGTGTTATGCTTCCCTACATTATCTATGTGAATTGCTCCAACTAACGACTTTAAATTCCACTGGATTTTTGCACATCCAAAAACAACATAAATTGAACAAGCTGCCTCAGTTACTACATTCTTATAGTCAACCTGTGTTGCATGCATCTCTACATCACTTTCATCATTTACATCAATCACCAACTCCAACCTACTGTGCACCATTTACAAATGCAATATCTTCATGTGTAGTTACTCTAGCACATTCACTTCTTTGATCTATAAAGGAATTTAAATCTCCTGTCATTTGTTGTATGAACATTCTTTAGGGACTCCTCTTTGAGATGCTTCACTACAGAGCTTGACATCCAATGGCTTTCTCTCTATCCCAAAGCATCCATCACTTCATAAGAGGATCCATTCACAGTGTTAATCTCTCATGCCTCCTCGATTGATCTATCCCTCTTTCTTGAAAACTCACACATTTCACCTTCTGCGTTATCACTTGCGTCTAGATTATTAACAGAACCTACAAAGGTGCATTCCCATCCACTTCTTGGTTTGGCACTCCTTCCAATTTGGCAGGTAAATGATCCTGCCGAGAAGGTTCCTTGGCATGCATTGCTGTATTATCTTCCTTGCTTACATCAAATATCAAATTTGGTATTTCCTCGATGTCTGCCAGAAGAGCATCTTCCAGTGGAACAATCGAACATGTTTGATTTCTCTCATCTAACAAAGATTCTGGTATCCCTTTCATTGTCACTCTTGCAATAGCCTCCTTGCCACTTGGCACCTTTTACTAACACTCCACTTAATTCCTCCATGACATCACAATCCCCATTAGACTCAATGAATTGTTCCTCCACATTTTCTTTCTTATTTTCATCTAATAAAGAACCCAACATCCCTTGAATCTGTTTGTGTTTAAAATCAATTCTCACCGGATGAGAAGATACATCCAGGGTGGCATTGTCCAAACTTTTTTCAATCCTTATAAATGGAGATGAATATTCTCCTTGTTCATTCCCTGCCTCCATCCAATTCTTGTTGCCTATACATGTCTTTTTCCTTCCTCCTCATATGATGTACTATTTTGAATTTTCTATTCTTTGCGTATCAAACATTATAAAGCCTCTTGCACACTGTTCTCGTCTCTTTCATTTGAACATAATTTCGATAATCATTGCATTTATGAAGAAAGGATATATTCATGTGAAACCATGTCTAGCTGCTTCTCTTGGCTAATGCCATCACCTTCATCCCATAGAGAATCCGACAATTGAATGTCGACTTGACCAAAGGCATTGCTTACTTCCTGCTGAGATTGAACAAGAGAATCAAAATCTCTCCTTCCAGGGGGCATTACTCTGTGCTTTGAACTTGAATTTTGCCTCTTTTTCCTTCTCTTCTATCCCGAGACTCCAAAAACTTGCTGCAGCCCATCCTTTCTGTCTCCTCTGCCCATTGAAATTTCAAAATCACTTCATCCTCGCCCTTATATGCTCCTTTAGTTTGAAATCCAAAATCATCATTTCCACTATTCTTGTTTTCCGTATTTACTTCTGTTGAATCTGTATTTTGTGCAGGCCTGCAATCCATGACTGAGGAGGAATTGACAGCAAACAATAAACCACATTTCTCAGATGCATTCAACAAAATTGGCAGATCTTTGGTGATTTTTCTCAAATTCATCCCTGACTGTTCAGACGCTGGCTGATTCTTCTTACCTGTATTTTCAAACCCATCTCCCAAAATATATAGCCATCTAGAAGGTAATGACTCTTTGAGCCCTTTGAAAATACACCACATAATAATCTTTGCCCAATTGTTTGAGCTGCTTATCAACTCACCAATGTCTGGTCCAAACAAGTTTCCTTCAATGATCAAATTAATTTCCTCTTTTTAAATAGAGTTTAGAAGCATTTGCACAGATTCTGGAGTTGTTGCTTATGACCATATATTTAAAGGTCTCAAATTGCTTGATTTATATGTATTTGCACCATTTGAATTGAAAGCTATATTGTGCAAAGTTGTTTCAAGCTCAAAAGTATTATACTGCCTATAGAAGCCTGAACCCCAATAATCCTCGCAGTGGCCACTTTCACCAAGTAGAATATGTGCTTCATCAACATCGTCAAATCTCAAACCTCAATTTCACTTCCAAGTTTTTCTCTATAACAATTTTTGGGAGTCTTGCTTGCCGGACACCAGTTACAAACTTTCTTTCACTTGAAAATTCACAACAATTGAATTTAAATTAGCCTCACGTGGGTTGTATTTCATTTTTAGTATATTTATCTTGATTATTTCTTTATACAATCTCCCCACTTCTCTTATCCATGTTCCAGTGTTCCTTTGCACTTCTTGGTGCAATTGCTAGTTATAAGAATATTTAAGATTCTGGATCTATCGATATGAGATAGATATTGCAATATAAATATGAAGGATTCATGAGATTACTTCATGTTTGATCAGATTTTTTTAATGATAAATGTTATCTTGCAGGAAAATTTCAAAATTTGAAGTCATATTAATTCAGTACATTGATGCAAATTCATACGTTGATACAATGGTGAAAATGCATGGATTTAGTTGTTGAATGATATATGATGGTTTAATAGGAGGACAGAACACTCGCACCCACCATTATAAGCTTAAGATCCAAGATTCTCATGAAAACCAGTCAAAGGAAGGAGCAGCGGGTAGGTTAACCTTAAACATACGTAAAGCCATCCTTATTTTCACTAGGCGCAGAGACGTTTCGTTACAAGGTGGACTAGCTGTCATATTCATCAGTTTTGATTTTCTTGTAAGATGTCTCATTTCTGCAGTGGAATAGGTTTTTCTTGATGTTCTATGCATTCTTTCTGGTTTATGTCAATGCAGGCGAACGAATCACTAAGGGCGACTAGAGATGATCGGGGGCTTAGCATGTCAAATTTGGAGTAAATTCACAGAGGTAAAGTGCCAACAACATTGGCAGGGACATTAAGGTGCAAAAATAATGGAGCAAGAGACAATTAGTCAGATCGCAATTGTGCTATGGGCCCACTCTGCTTTCTAAGCAAGACAGGGAGGATTGGCATTAACTTTGTGTGGTTGATTGATTTCCCATCAACCCATGATATATGCTGGCACTAATTTGGAGGGGATGATTTGGTAGGTCAAACCCAATACAAGATATTTAGAACAAATGTTTGAGGGCAAGCTATAAGAAAAAAATTGCTTGATCAGAGATGAATTGGGTTGATCCATGATGGATTCTGAATTGGGTTCTTCCGGTTTTTTCTCATGGGCTATTCAACATAAAGAAGATGAACACTGATGTACCTCTCCTCTGCTATGGTGTCCTGGATCAAGTTCTTATCCCATATCTACAGACACGGCATGTTCATATCCATACCCCATGTCAGCCAGGGCAGAGGATATTGCCAAAGGCAGACAAGAGCTCATGCAAATGTTTGAAGGAATGCCTGAATCAACTTATGAATTGTCCCCGAGTGATCTGGTGGAGCAGAAGTCTACCATGCAGAAGAGATCAAATGAGGAAGTGCAAACAGAAAAACATAAAGCAGAGGAGAGGAGTTCAGGAAAGCAGGACAAGAGGAAGACAAGTGGAAGCTATATAAATGGGTCAAGTAAGAGTAAGGGAGAAAATACTAAACCGTTTCTTCTCAATATATTTATTCCCAGAAGCTTGACAAACCGATTTCATTCTACCTCTAGGTCAATACCCACAAGTTGTTCTCAGGTGAAGAGCCATGATTCAGAGAAAGGATCAGGGAATACATATCCTGTTGCAAACCTGTATAAGATAAAGATGTCCTATTCTCCTACTGGTTCTTCAATTGGCTTCTCCAAGGTGTCTCCTAAACCATCCTCTGCCCAGGATGGTAAGTCTTATCAGGTTCTCCTAGCTTCTACCATACATACTGGTTATAATTTTGGCCTTTGGAAATTTAGCATGAGTCGATGCTCATTCTGTTGCGGGTACACTTTCTTCTCCAAGACTATTTGCCAGGTGCTTCTTCTGTGTTTCTCTTCACGCAACTTCTGAATTTTCAATTTCTGACCATTGAATATATTTTATCTTAATTATGAACTGGAAAAACCCAGGGTTCAAGCTTAACTCCATGCTTAATAACCACCCATGGCTTAAGAAGTCCACACCAGTCACTTACAAATTCCAAACATCACAATCTATTTACTTACAATTTCACTTATAACAGCCCTAGTGCCTTGAGATGCTATCTTTTACTCTTAAAATGTGGGAATAGAAGATTATAACTTAACGGGGAGGTAGCACCTTCATTAAGAACTGATTATTTTATTAAACCTATCATTAAGGAGTGGAAAGATGGAACCTTAAAAAGTTTGCTTTAGATGTTTCTTCCCACATTAGTCTTGTTGTCGAGTGTGAACTTCATCCATGCTTTTTATTGAAGTTTTATCAGATTTTATCTCTTTATGATCATGTTTTATCCATGTCAGTTGACACCAGAGCAATTTTTGGCATGCAAGTAAACTTTGAGAAAGCAACCCCTGAGTCATCCCGAAGTCAAATTCTTTTTTCAAAAAATGTTAGGACATGCTAGTGAAAAGTTGGAAACTACTAATTAACTATTGTTTGTTTTCTTTTCATTTTTATTTTTTTTAATCACGAGAATCGATAATTAACTACTGTCATTTTTCTTTCTATTTTTTATATTTTATTTTATTTTTTCATTTTTTTTATTTTTCAGTATTAGGAGAATTTCTTTCTTTTTCCTTTATTTTTTATTTTTTGGGTATTAGGAGAATTCCTAAACTTACTGCCTGTCTCTGAGGAGGCCCAGGGTCATGTCTGAGGGACTGACCCTATACTCCTGAACCTAATGCATTATGCAACTGCCCACAGACATGCTAGGTGTGTTAACTGAGTTTCAAACCTGGGTGGGGCCTCAATATTGCTCAGCAAAAACTTTCTTTCTTGGACTAATCTGGGGGAGGTCCAGGATTAACCTTTGTGGCTGCCTTATAACACCAAGAGTATATCCAGCAACCTGTAAGCCAGATATAAGCCAGATATACCAGATCTTATGATTTAGCAAGAGCCTTATAACACCAAGAGTATATCTAGCAACCTGTAAGCTAGATATACTGGATCTTATGATTTAGCAAGAGCGGAGACTCTAGGAAATGGGGAGTCTACTCCTTGAGGCGATATCATAGCAGGCCATATACTCAATGGGATTTGAACCACGGTCTTGTTAGTTTCACCCAGTGAGGCCATATACTCAATGGGATTTGAATCGCGGTCTCGTTAGTTTCACCCAGTGAAACTTACCGTTAAACTACATATCACTGTATAATTAACTATTCTCTATTACTTGAAACATTTCTAAAACTTTAAAGTCCTCGGCTGATTGGATTGCTCTAACACTGAGTCGCTTGCCCTTTCATGAGGTGGGTTAGCTGAGTTTCGAACCTGGGCGGGGCCTCAATATTGGTCAGCAAACACTTTCCAATGCAGGTCGTCCACCTTTTGGCCTAGAACAATAGGCCAATTAACAATTGTTTGTTACTTTAAACATTTCCAAAACTTTTAAGTCCTTGGTTGGTTGGATTACTCAAACACTGAGCCACTTGCCCCATGCAAACACTTTCCAATGCAGGTCGTCCACCGTTTGGTCTAGCACAATAGGCTAATTAACAATGTATGTTACTTGAAACATTTCCAAAATTTAAAGTCCTTAGTTGGTTGGATTTCTCTAACACTGAGCCACTTGCCCCTTCATGAGGGACGCCCGTAAGGGTTCAGCATAGATGTGTGTATTCCTATTTCCAACACCCTCGTCAGGCCACACTTTGGCTAAGGTCCCTTTCCTAACCTCAAGCAAAACTAGCTCTATCCCCGTCTTGAAAATTATACATACTAAGATTTACCCCAGATTTTCCCTTGGCCAGTGTGTTGTTGTACTACTGAGCTGCATGCCCCTTCATTGTGGGCATCATTAATGGTTCGACCTAGATGTACGGATTGCTATCTCCAACAAAGAAAACACCTAATTTGGAAGTAAAGCATTAAAACTGAACAAAAGAGAATGTATAATGAACAAAGTTTTTATGCCAACATTCTACCATATTCCAAAGTTGTCATGTTTGACTTCTAAGTCATTTATATAGATTTTAATCATTGCTTTACGTTTAATTGAGTATAATTGCAGCCCAATTCGTTTCATGTTTAATCATCCCTGAATTAGGTGTGCTCATGCTCCTAAGTCATGACTTTTGGATCTATGTGTGGAAGTGCTCGTTGCTCTGTTTCCAAAGGTTTTGAAAGTGGTCATTTCAAAAGTCATCCCCGTTTCCAAATGTTGTCCTTACCCTGTTTCAGGCAACTAAGACTTAAAAATATTGTGCTCTTTGGTTGAATCGAAAATTTTATTTGCATATTAAAGACTGGGAATCCAAAAGGAAAAAGTGGTTCCATTTAAAGATATGTGCAACCTAAATTATCCAAATTCTTTTTATTACACTCCATCCATCTATTTCATTGCAGCATTCCTAGTCCTTTAGTATTCAATTATAACTCTATAAAATCAAGATGGCCATCCATATTCAAAGGCTTTTGCTTTTCTTTTTGTTATCTTCTAATAAGGATTTTTATTTCCAAGTAATTCAACTACCAAAGGTAGTATATGCGAGTAGAGAAGTAATTCAACTACCAGTTATTCTCCTACATAGTACATGCTTTGATAGATTATATCATAAGTCTTACCAATACAATAACATTGATTGTTGTATGTGGACATTTTTGTTCAGGATGGTCCATTACATAATCAAGATGAGGTGCTGGATCATGCGATTGCACTTTCTCTTTCTAAAGAGCTAACCAAACCAAATGGTATATGATGGCAATTTCATTTTTTTACAGTTACTTTTAGTTTAATTATATCATTTAGCTCGATGCTTTTCATATATTCAACTAAGCCTTTGTTGCTTAACAAGACTTTGTCATTTCCATGTTTTAGTGACCCTGTTTATGGTTTGATACTCTCATACTACCTTTATCAAGTTACATGCACCCTCATTAGAAAAAACAAGAGAATTTTGCTTGCCATGACTATCTTTATTTGTCATTGTTGACTTAAGAAAGTCTTTTAGCTAAGAAACTAGTTTCAAGGTTATGGCATAACTTGTCATATAAATTGAACATAATTTATATCCAAAATGTTAACTTGTAAACTACTTAGCTAGTTTTAGGCTTTCCATTTAAAATGTACTTCAGTTTGAACTTTGAACGAGTTGTTCCATAGACTTGAATATTAAGAGATTTTGGTGTAAGGATTAAAAATTAGCCCGTAAGGCCTCTCAGTTATTCATTTATTTTATCTAATATAACATTTACTATTAAATTAGAATTACTCGGCACAAATACGTTATAGATCAAGATCATACTTTGTAGAGTGTCGTAGAATAAAAATAGGAGCAAGGACACTGAGTTCTTTTGGTTTTCCTGGTTCTTATTCCTTTGGTGTATCTTTGCACCTTTAGGGGCAATTGCTAGTTTAAAGTCTAATTCTTTAAAGGGTGCTAGCTCAATGGAAGAGCACCTGCTTTACAAGTAGGAGGTTGGTGGTTCGATTCCATCGTGCCCTGATATTCATATATAGGGAATGACGAAGATTAGTTTTTGGTGACAGATGCTCTTTTGACCATCACCAATGAGCTTATGGTGACATTTTTCGACCCTCACCAAAATATGAAATGGTGACGGTCAACGAATGCCACCATATATACGCATCAATAGTGACGACCATTAAAGGTCTGTCACCATAAATCTTTGTTGTTTATCTGAAATGGTGAGGGTCACTATTTGTCATTATAGTCATTATTCGTGATAGACCTTGATGTCACCAATGCGTTTATGGTGACGGTCAATGAACGTCGCCATATATATGCACCAATAGTGACGGCCATGAAAGGTCCATCACAAAAAATCGTTGTTGTTCATATGAAATGGTGACGGTCACTATCCGTCATTATAATCAATATTCGTGACGAACCTTGAATGTCACCATAACACATACTTTCGGCGACGCTACCTTTGGTGACGTTCAGTTTTTTGGTGACGGAGACTATTGTCCGTCACCATTACTCATATGAAATGGTGACGGTCACTATCTGTCACTATAAATCATTATTGGTGACGGATCTTGAATGTCACCACAACACCTATACTTTCGGCGACGCCACCTTTGGTGACGTTCAATTTTTTGGTGACGGAAGCTATTGTCCGTCACCATTGCTCATATGAAATGGTGACGGTCACTATTCGTCACTATAAACAATTATTGGTGATAGACCTTGAATGTCACCACAACACCTATACTTTCGGCGACGCCACCTTTGGTGACGTTCAGTTTTTGGTGACGAAGGCTCTTTTGACCCTCACCAATGAGCTTATGGTGACAATTTTCGCCCCTCACCAATGTGCTTTTTTCTTGTAGTGAGGAAAGCCCGGAATGAAACCTACATTAAATTTATTTACAATTAATGAGAGCAGTTGGGTGGGAAAACCCCACAAACCTAGTTATTACAAATAGAGAAGAAAATACAAGAGACTTTCACATTCCACGGACCAGAACAGGAAGCTGAGAATAATATAGTTTGTTTTTACAAACCCAGAAGCTAACTCAAAGACAAGAAGACGGAATCGATCCTACCCATTTCAAGTTGAGGGTTTGGTCGACACTTGAACCAGAGATTGGAACCTGGACACCTGCAAGGAGAATGGATAGAACATTAGTATCGACTATTACCAGGTAACGAAGATAGAAAAAAAATTGACTTTCAAAAACCTTACAGTTAAGAAGAGTTAGGAGGTGTTTACCTGGGCAAAGGGAACGAACAGGAACGAAGGCATCGGTTGAAAACACAGGAACCTGCTCACAAGGAGCCATCGCATAAGATCCAGAATAAAACATAGAGAAATCTAAATCAGGGACGGGAGAACTTACCTTTTCGTGCCGAGTGGAGGTGCGTCGAGCTAAAAGACAACCCACGGGGAAACAAATGATATGTGAGTACAAATGAAAGTCCATTACTAACCGTAAGTGGCTTAAAGACCAAGAAAAAGGGCAAAGTGAGCTAGAAACGGGAGGTGGAAACAATGACCGCCGCAAACCAGAATCAATAGAACGAAATGGCACCAAATACCATTGCAGAAGCTGCCACAAGCTACCACTGTCCCTAAGCAAAGGAATCCGGACAGGAGATCGAATTCGTGGAGAAAATAAACCAGTTTGAAAACCCTCATAGCGACAAGTGGAGCTAAGAACCCTCACCACAGAGCAGAAAAAGTGGAAATGAAAGCTAGTCGACGAGTATAGGGTTTCAAGCACACGGGAAGGGATAAGTCTGAGAAGTGTAGACATGTGTCAGACCACATGCCATAGTATAGGCTAATCAATTGGAAATTAATACTGACCAAAATCAACAGCTATCAAAACCATTAAATCATACGGAGCGCATCTATCACCAAGGATGAGAAGCCACATCGAACCCTCAGTAGTGTGTAAAAATTAAATCAAATGTGTTAAAATCTGTGTTGTAATGTTTGATAGATACGAGTCAATAAATTGAAATCGCATCAATTTCCAGTTTACTCTTTAGTTACAACAAGCACAGTTAGGGCTTGAGGGCTGGACCCCATCAAAGTGGTATCAGAGCAGTAGGTTGAAATTAGAAGAAAAGGAAAAAAAATTGGAAGTTGGTAAACGGGGATGAGGAAGAGGAAGAGCTATTCGCAGAGTAGCCGATGAAGGATTGAGGGAATAAATCTGAATTTTAAATGCATGATTAGCAGCACTAGAGGCTTGGAGGAGAAGAGATCTTGAAGGAGGAGACGATAGTGACGAAGAGGTTGCAGAAGCGACAGATGGTTCAGATGGAGAAGGACCTGAGATTAGGCTATTAAGGTCAGTTTTGTTATCAAGTAGTAAGTCGAAGCATGAGATTTCTACTTATGATGGGAATTTATCAGTAGATGTGTTGCTGGATTAGCTCAGTGAGCTGAAAAAGTACTTCGATTTTGAGGAAATCAACGAAGATAAGAAAGTAAAATTCACTGCCACCAAATTGAAAGGACATGCGTCCTTATGGTGGGATAGTGTACAAGCAGAAAGAAAGAGGTTGAATAAAAAACCTATAAAGAAGTGGGCTAGGATGGAGGCCAAACTAAAGAATAAATTCCTGCCCAAGGATTACCAGATTATACTATACAAACATGTACAGAATCTGAGGCAAAGGGGGTTAACTATTAAAGAATACATGGAAGAATTCTACAGATTCAATTTAAGAGCTGGGTATATAGAAGACACCCCTGAAAAGACAGCAAGGTTTGTAAATGGTTTGAGAGGGGAGATACTGGATGAAATCAGTATTCTCTCACCCAGAACTATAGATGAGGCATATCATTATGCCTTAAAGGCGGAAGAGAAAATAAATAGGAAGCAAAATGCCAGAAGAGGAGGAGGGTCTGGCAGAGGAAAAGGAAAGGCTTTTGGCAGAGGTAGAGGCACAAATCCCAGTGAAGAAGGCAGCATTTCCAAAACTCCGGGAACAGTAGAAAAAGACAATAACACTAGAGGGGGATGACCATACCAACGAGGAAGAGGTAATGGTAGGGGCAGAGGAGTTGTCCATTGTTATAGGTGCCATAAGTGGGGGCACATGTCTTATGAATGTGCTGAAGGAGAACCAGCAGGTGGTAGAGGAATGTATGTTTCCCAAACAGAGGAAGCAGAAGAACCACCCCAGGTGGTAGAAAATGCACCTGAGACATGGGAAGCTTTAGTGCTAAATAAGGTGTTGCTGAAACCAGCAAAAGAAGTTGTAGAACCAGATCAAAGAAAAGCCTTATTCCGGATAGTTTGCAAGTCATAGGGCAAGTGCTGCAAAATGATAATTAACAGTGGGAGTACAGATAATTTGGTGGCCACAGAAATGGTGGAGAAGTTGGGGCTGAAAAGGTTGAAGCACCCCACTCCCTACAAAGTGTCGTGGTTGCAAAACGGACATCAACTGTTAGTTGATGAACAGTGCGAAGTAGAATTTCATATTGGCAGATACAAGGACAAGATTATCTGCGATATCATGCTAATGGATGTGTGTCATATACTGTTAGGGAGACCTTGGCAGTATGACAGGAAGGTAGTACATGATGGAAAGACAAACTGTTACAAGTTTTTCAAGGATGGGATTAAGCATACGCTAGTACCCATTAAGGAGGAAGACACAGCGGAAGCCAGTGGAGTTAAAGCATTGCTGGTGGGTGGAAAAGAATTCTTGAAGCAGATTGAAGATAATGAAGTTAAGTTTGTTGTTGTAAGGAGGCCAAGGACTGTGATGCTGCATACAAAGATTACAGATTTACCAGAGGAGGTCCAAGACATGTTGCAAGACTTTGGCGATATCATAGTGGATGATATACCGGATGAGCTGCTTCCTAAGAGAAGCATCAGTCATTGCATTGACTTTACACCAGGAGCTAGCCTGCTAAATAAGGTAGCTTACCGTATGAAGCCTAAGGAAAACAAAGAAATCAGAAAACAGGTGCAGGAATTACTTGACAAAGGGCTGATCAGGGAAAGTATGAGCCCTTGTGTAGTTCCGACAGTTCTAGCTCCAAAAAAAGGTGGAGAGTGGCGAATGTGCATAGAATCGAGAGCTATTAACAAGATTACTATCAGGTACAGGTTCCCATTTCCATGAATGGATGACATGATGGATTGTTTGAGTGGGGCGGCATACATTTCGAAGATCAATCTGAAGAGTGGTTACCACTAGATCTGAATTCGGGAGGGGGATGAATGGAAAACATCTTTCAAGACGAATGAAGGGTTGTATGAATGGCTGGTGATTTCACTTGGTTTGAGTAATGCCCCTAGTACATTTATGCGCCTAATTAACGAAGTGCTGAAAGAGTTCATTGGGAAGTTTGTAATTGTTTATTTGGATGACATTTTTATTTTCAGCAAGACGAAGGAAGAACACTTTCGACATGTTCGAAGTGTATTGAGGAAATTGCAACAGAATAAGCTGCTAATAAATCTGAAAAAGTGTACCTTTTTTTAGAAGGAATTAATTTATCTTGGTTTTTTTATTGCAGAAAATGAGCTGAAGATGGACCCAGAAAAGGTTGCAGCGATAGTTAGCTGGCCATCCCCTAAGAATCTGTTTGAGGTTCAAAGCTTTCATGGATTGGAAAGTTTTTACAGGAAATTTATCAAAGATTTCAGTGGGATTTGCGCACCCATGTTGGACACAATAAAAAAGGAAAATCAGCCTTTTTGTTGGACAGAAGCAGTAGAGAAAATTTTTCATGCCCTGAAGAAAAAGATCACTGAGAGACCGATTTTGAGATTGCTTGAATTCAACAAAAATTTTCAAGTTCGTTGTGATGCCAGCAGTACAGCCATTGCAGCAGTACTTAGCCAGGAGGATAGGCTGGTCGCTTATTTAAGTGAAAAGCTGAATGAAAGTAGGAAGAAATACTCATCCTATGATAAGGAATTTTATGCGGTCATCCAAGCATTGAAGCACTAGAGACACTACCTATTAGGTACTAAGTTTGTTTTATTTTCTGATAATTCTGCATTACAGTATATTATGCAGTAGCATAATTTGAACCATAAGCATGAAGAATGGGTTGAGTATCTGCAGAGTTTTACATTTGTGTTGAAACATATAGCGGACAGGCCAACAAGGTGGCAGATGCATTGAATAGAAGAGCTTTGCTCTTACAGGAAAGCACAGTACAAGTGTTGGGTTTTGAGCATTTGAGGGATTTGTACCAAACAGATACAGATTTTAGGGAGGCCTATGAGGCTTGTCAAAACCCTTTGCTGAGAAACAATAGTCCATGGTTGGACTATAATTTGCAAGAATGATTGTTATTCAGGGGAGGACAGTTATGTATTCCCGACTGTTCGATGAGGGAGAACATTATTCGGGAAAAACACAGTGGAGGTCGAGCCAGACATTTCAGCATAGACAAAACATTATCACAGATTGATAATTTTTATTACTGGCCGAAGTTACGACGGGACATGCAAAGGTATGTAAGCAGATGTAAAATGTGTCAGTTAGCGAAAGGTTGTAGTCAGAATGCAGGACTTTATATGCCATTGCCTATTCCGAGTACACCATGGGACACAGTTAGTTTGGACTTTGTCTTGGGTCTGCCTAGAACACATCGAGGTTTTGATTCAGTGATGGTGGTAGTGGATAGATTCTCAAAAATGGCACATCTAATACCCTGTCGAAAAACCAGTGATGCCACTCACGTAGCACACTTGTTTTTCACGGAGATCGTCAGATTGGATGGCTTGTCGAGGTCCATTATTTCTGACAGGGATGTGCAGTTTACAAGACATTTTTGGTGTACCCTGTGGAAAAATTTGGACACTCAGTTGAATTTCAGCTCCGCTTATCACCCACAGACTGATGGGCAAACAAAGGTGGTGAAAAGGATCCTAGGAAACCTGCTACGAAGTTTTATTGGTGAAAATTCACGAATGTCGGATCGTGTACTTGCTCAAGCGAAATTTTCTTATAAAGATTCACCAAATCGCAACATGGGCTACAGTCCTTTTCAGGTTCTGTATGGCATGCATCCTCGCTGAGTGCATGAGCTGCAGGATTTGGGAAAGCTTGAAAAAAGGAGTGCTAATGGGGAAGATTTCGCCCAAGTAATGAGTGATTTACATGAGCAAGTGAAGTTAAAATTGCAGGACGACAGTCAAAAGTACAAACATCAGGAAGATTTGAAAAGGCGAGCAGTTCAATTTGATGTTGGGGACGAAGTTCTTATGCACTTGTGCAAGGAACGTTTTCCTAAAGGGGAATATAACAAACTGAAGTTTAAGAAGATTTGCCCCTACAAAATTCTTCGCAAGTTTTCTACCAATGCTTATGAAATACAATTGCCACCAGGGATAGGAATTTCACCTATTTTTAATGTGGCAGATATGTTTCCATATGCTGCCAGTCCTGGAGATGACAGGACAGCATGGCCAGAGCTGGACACCCAAGTTGACCAGGGATCTTGGATGAGGAAAATGCCTATGGCGCAACCCATTGAGATTGAGGGCATCCTCGACACACAGGTAGCCAAACGCACACGCAAGAAGGAGTATCTGCAGTACTTGGTCAAGTGGAAGAACCGTCCCATTGAGGACAGTTCCTGGCTTGACACAGCACAAATACAGAAGGCTGGCTATTCGGTGGAAGATCTCATGGAACGGAGCCATGACTTTTTGTTACCCCGGGAGCCTGAAGCAGGAGCATCTGACTCGGAGTAGACAAAACAAAGACAAGTCTTTTGTCTCATTGTTTCATTTGTTTACAGGCAGGTCATTGGACCTGAGAATTGTTTTTTTTATTTTTACTGATTAAAGAAAGGGCATTAGGATTAGGAAGGTTAATTAAATCAGTAGATGTATTTAACAATTTTCTTTTAATCCAAGAATGTAGTTAAAATAGAACGGTTGTTAGTTCAACCGAAAAAGAGAAACTATTACCATAGTGGTACATAAAGAAAAACATGTTGTAAGATTTTCGATTTCTTTCCATCAGAAAAGAAGGAGAAATTTGGAACGATACAGAGACAGAATTTTTATCTCAGGAAACCATCTGTTGTAATTGAAAGCTACTATAACCACTTACTGCTAAATTATTTCACTGAATCATTTACATTTGTTATATTTAATCTTGTGCATTGAATTTATGAATTGAAACAAGTGTGAGAAAGGAGAACTGAAACATGGGTGCTGGTGACAAACAAACAAGAACGTAGGACGAAGCAGTGCATATTAATAACCAAAAATCAGAGATTGCGGGATTTGAGCAAACTCAAACGAATTACAAGACTTTCACGAGCAAGCAAGAAGAACTATCAATTATACTTCTGGCCACAGGTACAATAACTATTGATAATTTTTTTCTTAAGTAGACTGAAGATTTCAAAAATAAAATTGTTCCATTCATTCACTATTAATAATTAACAAAAAGATTACTGTTGAGAAAGCTCTGTGGAATTACACAGTAGTAATTGACATAAACATTCGAAACAAAAGGGATGGTCTACAGGGTTAGGGTTCTGAGACCCGTAACCTATGACAAGGACGAACTGTAACAAACCCTACAATAGGAAAGCCCGGAACGAAACCTACAGTAAATTTATTTACAAGTAACGAGAGCGGTTGGGTGGGAAAACCCCACAAACCCAGTTATTACAAACAAAGAAGAAACTACAAGAGAATTTGACATTCCACGGACTAGAACAGGAAGCTAAGAATAATATAGTTTGTTTTTACAGACCCAGAAGCTAACTCAAAGACAAGAAGACAGAATTGACCCTACCCATTTCAAGTTGAGGGTTTGGTCAACACTTGAACGGGAGATTGGAACCTTGACACCTGCAAGGAGAAAGGATAGAGCATTAGTATCGACTATTACCAGGTAATGAAGACAGAAAAAATTTGACTTTCAAAAACCTTACAGTAAAGAAGAGTTAGGAGGTGTTTACCTAGGCAAAGGGAATGAACAGGAACGAAGGCATCGGTTGAAAACACAGGAACCTGCTTAGAAGGAGCCATCGCATAAGAGCCGGAATAAAATGCAGAGAAATCTAAATCAGGGACGGGAGAACTTACCTTTTCGTGTCGAGTGGAGGTGTGCCGAGCTGAAAGACAACCCACGGGGAAACAAATGATCTGTGAGCACAAATGAAAGTCCATTACTAACTATAAGTGGATTAAAGACCAAGAAAAATGGCAAAGTGATATAGAAATGGGAGGTGGAAACAACAACCACCGCAAACCAGAATCAACAGAACGAAATCGCACCAAATACCATTGCAGAAGCTGCCACAAGCTACCATTGTCCCTAAGCAAAGGAATCCGGACAGGAGATCGAATTCGTGGAGAAAATAAACCAATTTGAAAACCCTCATAGCGATAAGCGGAGCTAAGAACCCTCGCCACAGAGTAGAAACAGTGGAAATGAATGCTAGTTGACAAGTATAGGGTTTCAAGCGTGGGAAGGGATAAGTCCGAGAAGTGTAGACAGGTGTCAGACCACAGGCCACAGTATAGGCTAATCAATCGGAAATTAATACTGACCAAAATCAACAACTATCAAAACCAGTAAATCATACAGAGCGCATCTATCACCAAGGACGATAAGCCACATCGAACCCTCGGTAGTGTGTAACAATTAAATCAAATGTGTTAAAATATGTGTTGTAATGTTTGATAGATATGAGTCAATAAATTGAAATCACATCAATTGCTAGTTTACTCTTTAGTTACAATAAGCGCAGTCAGGGCTTGAGGGCTGGGCCCCATCAATAAGCCTCCCAAATGGAATTTGCAAAGCTACATCATATGGCATTGGTCATGATTGCTCATCTCACTCCATAGAATACAACATTGCTACAAACAAAGTGAGACCGTTGATGCTGAGTAGTGATACTTGGTGTTCATCAGGAGCCTTTGCTACGGACGATACTTTTGTTAGCACTGATGGATGTATGGATGGATACATGAGCGTTCGTAAATTTGTACCTTGTTCAACTGGTACATGTGATTGGGTTTATCCATCACCTAGATCTGGACTTTTGAACAGTCGATGGTATGCTTCCAACCAGATCCTTCCTGACGGTAGAAGTATTGTTGTGGGGGGCAACTACACTTTTACCTACGAATTCGTGCCAAGGAATCCTGGTGAGGGATTTTACAATTTGACATTTCTACAAGACACCTCTATGCCTGGCACCCCCTACCCCTTCACCATCAACAATCTCTATCCTTTTCTTCATCTCTCATCAGATGGAAATCTCTTCATCTTCGCCAATCGTGATTCTATCTTGCTTGATTACCAAAGAAATGTTGTGGTCAAGCGTTTTCCAAGAATCCCAGATGGCCCAAGAAATTACCCCACCTCCGCCTCATCTGTCATGTTGCCACTCTCCGCATTTGATGTATTTCGGAGGACAGAAATTATGATCTGCGGTGGTGCTCCTCTTGACAGTTACAATTTGGCAGTTGTAGGGATTTACATTGGCGCGCTCCAGAGCTGTGGAAGAATTGTTATCACAGATGATCCCAATACTAATTAGGCAATGGAGAACATGCCTGCTCCCAGAGTTATGGCAGATATGCTGCTTCTTCCCACCGGTGAAATTCTGATTATCAATGGAGCGGAGAAGGGATGTGGAGGTTATGGGCAAGCAACCAATCCAGCTCTTGTTCCTTTTTTATACAGGCCTAATGCATTGCCAGGGCAGCGCTTCTCAGTACTGGCAAATTCCACTATTCCAAGAATGTATCATTCCACTATCACTATGTTTCCCACAGAGCTTCGTCTGCAAGCATACAGTCCTTATTACTTAGACGATTCTTCCCTGATGCCCACCATCATTTCTGTGCTGCCTTCCTCTCTCACTTATGGCGGTACCTTCAAGGTTCACTTCTTTGTTCCTACCAATGCAAATAATAATAACAACATTTCCATTTCCAACAACAATATTCACTTCAACATTTATCCTCCAACCTTCACTACTCACTCTTTTTCAATGCATCAGAGATTGCTTCTGCTCGCATTTTCCACCCCACAATTAGAAGTAGTAGGAGGAGGGGGCAATATTTATAGTGCCCTGGTCACGGCACCTCCCACCTCTGTTGCAACACCGCCTGGGTACTACATGCTATTCATGCTCAAATGAAATAGAATATATTATGAAATAATTATGTATTGCCAAAATTAATTGTGGGTTATAGTTTATTTTATTGTGAGACATATGACATTGTTTATTTATGTGAGGAATTATGTGAATCTCCAAACATGTAATGGTTTATCCATGAGTCTCAAAGTATATATGAAGTGAAATAATGAATGGATTTAAATTTTTAAAAGACAATGTGTAGGCATGCTAAACAAGTGGAATATGATATTTTGAGTCTACAGATAGTTGATGTGATAGCTTAATTTGCAGGAAACATGATATCATTTTTTTTAGTTTGGAGTTTGGATTTAGCCATCTTAGAGGTGCAAATAATTTGGAATTATAAGACATTTTTATTTATCTAGGAATTATGTGAATCTCTAAGCATGTAATGGTTCATCCATGAATCTTAGAGTACATATGAAGTGAAATAATGAATGAATTTAAATTTTTAAAAGACAATGTGTAAGTATGCTAATCAAGTGGAATCTGATATTTTGAATTTGATATTTCTTGTAAATAAGAATATCTATTCTTTAATCTAATGAGATCAGAAAACACTTTTAAATAAATAAAATTGAATAAATTTTTTTCTTCTATCTTCTATGTTATTCTTTTCTACACTCTCACCTTACGACATTTCCTTTGCAACATATGGTGCAATTGCTAGTTATGATGTTGTTAGAGGTATATTAAATTAGAGAAGTCTAGAGAGGCGGAGGAATTGCCAAGACTGTCAAAAGTGGCCTATATAAGCAAAAGTGGCTGAAACCTTCACAATTTTTTTCAATAAATATTGTAGTAGCAGTGTTCAAATCATGCTTTTTATGGTGGAAATGGATTCAGCACCATCAAAAACCTCTGGGGCACCCAAATTCTTGAAGTTTGACAACTACGAAGGAAAAAAAAACAGACTGGTTAGACTACGACTATCAAATTAGTGTTTTTAGTTTGAGCTCTAGAAAATATATATATATAATTTAAACATGGACAACTTATTGTATATATCAAAGATCCATAAAACTAAAATATCATTTTTTACTATATCTATATAAATTAAAATATGGCAATACATATGCCGTATGGTATACATATCTACAAATGTCTTCCTATATAGATTTTCCAATTTAAAATATCCATGGGTCTCTCTTTTTACTTTGTAGAGCAATTGCTAATTAAATATCTCTAAAATATATTTGTGGCCTTTTACTTCTAAATGATAATATAAATGTAAATCATAATTATATATTTTTAAAAATAACTATGTCTTCACTTTAAATATTTTATATAGTAAATAAAAATTAAATTAATATAATATTGAAAATAATTAAATCAAAAAATTATTTTTCTTAATATAATAATATTAATATTTATAATATAACATAAATGTATAATATTAATGATGAAAAAAATTAATATAAAAAATATATAACATAAAATTATAATATTAATGATAACAAGTAAAATATAATTTTTTTTAATATTTTAATTTTTATATTTTAAAAAAATATACCTATTTTAAATTTTTTAATATAAAAAAATATATATAATTAATCATATCTATTTTGTACAATTCGTAATATATTTCACAAACAAAGAAACACCCCAAAAGTCGCTACACAGACCGGGCATTCAAGTTGCTTTATTTATTCATAATGAATATTCAAATTATTGACCATAGACACAACAAGATATTCATGAATATCATCCTCATTCCATTAGGACAAAGCAATATAATGATAAGACATATTACGTGACGGAGTTGTCTTTAGTGTGACTTTTTGAAGTTTCAGGGGCCGGAATCCAGTGAAAAATTTTGAGGTAAAATCCGGGTTTTTGTTATTCAAACTGGTTTTTTGACTCTATATATGAATTCGGCACCCTCAAAAACCTCTAAGGCACTTCGATTGTGAAAAGTTAGCAATCAAACTTCTCTTTCTCTAAATTCCGGCCGAAATTTAGAAAAAGTCACCGTAAAAACCTTCAAAAAATCGCACTAAAGACTACTAGTTACTTAGTGGAATGAAATAGCATCATGTAATAAATGCGCTTTTCCACACAGTGGATGATAATAAACGGAGTTGTCTACCGAGGCCGCGTTTTGGCTCGGACGGCAGAAATCTGCCAGAATCAGGTCAACTAAATTTTAAAAAATCAGGTAGTTGCAGTGCTTGGAATCTATTTTTGATAGTGAAAATGGATTCAGCACTATCAAAAACCGCTGGGACAATCAAAATACTAATGTTTAACAACTGTAAACAAGTTTCTGGGCAAATCTTTGCCGGATTTTCTGGAAATTGTTACGGATTCTAGGTCAAAACGCTGCCTCCGTAGACTACACGATAATAAACTACTATCGGACAAGTACACTGGAAAACACTGTAATATGTCAAATAGTTCTTATTTGTCAGTTCCTCTTGGTTGGAGCATAACCCTCAGCCTCTTGGTTGGAGGATAACCCTAAGCCCATTCTTCATAAAGATAGTCAATCCACGTAACCTTGTATTTCGGTTGTGCACTTTCATTAACCAGTTTCAGTTTGTAACGATATAAAATGGATGCCGCTACGTGTTTCATCTGCAAATATGCAAAATCTCTCCCCATACACATTCGAGGGCCTCCATGGAATACAGGATATTTGTAAACAGATTGGTTCACATAAACACCCTCGTCATCCAGCCATCTCTTTGGATTGAATTCCATGCAGTCTCTGCCCCAGATGCTTTCCATTCTTCCCATGGCATAAGCAATGTAAACAATAGCAGTCTCTTTGGATTGAATTCCATGCAGTCTCTGCCCCAGATGCTTTCCATTCTTCCCATGGCATAAGCAATGTAAACAATAGCAGTCTCTTTGGATTGAATTCCATGCAGTCTCTGCCCCAGATGCTTTCCATTCTTCCCATGGCATAAGCAATGTAAACAATAGCAGTCCCTTTCTTCATAGGCGTCCCATCAGGCAACACCTCGTCCTCTATCGCCTCCTTTCTCCCCAGTGGCACAGGAGGGTAGAGTCGCATTGTCTCGGACAAACATGCATGCAGATAATGCATTTCTTTCCGCTCCTCCCTGCTCAAACAAAGTGTATCACCGGGTTTGACATTAGCTGATCTCTTCTCTAAAATGCGGTGGATCTCCTTCAAAATATTTTCTTCCACATGTTGATGTTGAAGAAGCAGCCAAAAGAACCAGGAAAGTGCCACACATGTTCTGTCGCTGCCGACAAACCCCATTATCTTTCTCAAATAAATAGGCATTATAAATCGAGTATAGGATGCTTCAATAGCATCATCGAATGCTTTGACAAAAGGAATGGCCGGCAGAGATGGAGATAAACACCCCACTTCCACTCCAAACGCAATT
The DNA here is from genome assembly GCA_034641835.2 of Pinus albicaulis. Lineage (NCBI taxonomy): Eukaryota > Viridiplantae > Streptophyta > Pinopsida > Pinales > Pinaceae > Pinus > Pinus albicaulis. Next base: position 172,194 of record JAXQQM020084561.1, read on the forward strand.
TGGCAGATGTTGTCAAACGTGAAACGAAAGAGCATGTCTTGCAGATCGGTGGCACTTCCTTTGGATATTGAATTGTCCAGAATAGGGATGAGATTTTGGCGCAAGGAGTCTTGTACGGACTTGAAGGCATAAGTGACTAGATACAGAATTAAATTCTACCACTGACGCCTTTCTTTGATGAATCCATTGTTCTCCATCGACGTTAAACAATCCATCACCAAAACCTCTCTAAACGCGCTCCTGAAACCAGCACCCTTTGGAAAATTTGAAAACCTAGTTGTGAGGAATGACAGTGGTTTGAAAACCATCACATTTGCTGGATTGCTGGTAATGACAGTGGCTCGCAGAAGGCCTTTGGCAATAAAAGTTCCCCCGTATCCGATCAGGATTTCTGAAATGGAATCGTAGAGATTGTTTAAATGTATAAACAATGAGGGGAGAATCCCTAGGAAAGGCCATTCTGGAGGGATTTCGTTCTTTGCTTTTCTGCTGAGAAACAAAACATAGTACGTGAACGCCAGGATGCTGACGATCAAGATAACGAGGATACCCATTAAGACCTCCTCAAGAAGCATCGAGCATGGAAGCCGCCAATGAATTAACCCCTCCCTCTTAAGACCACGGATTTGTGCATTTATTGCAAATTTATATTTACACGAAATCGCAGAACTTTTTTTTTCAGAAGAAAAAAACGCTGTTATATATTAATATAAAACAGTACATAGTCCATAATATCTCAAGCATGTATAAAGATACTGCGAGAATAAACAACCATAGGCAACCTTGTGAAGGCTCCATCAACATAGAACGTACCCGTTCATACAAAATGCTCAGCTATGAGAGCGAGCAGACAGAGGTGATGGAGAGATTATGACAGATTGCAAACGAAAAATAAACCTATGACATGAAAGAAAGATAAAATGATAATGCATAGGATTAGTCCGATATATATGATTGAATTCATGCCATGTATAATGCCTTACAAAAGATGAAATGAAAAGCAAATGACAGTCCCATGGCAGAGAGAGCGAGTCAAATGTGCAAAATAGGCAACATCATATACTGCCAAGCAGATAAAAGAAACCGGCTCGCCTGACGGTGTGCATTCACGCCAGAAGAAGATATCACGCTCGCTTGAGAGATTAAACATCCACCTTACGTCAGTCACGCTCGCCTGAGAATGGAAAAATAGCATGATCAACGAGCACGAATGAGAGATATATATCAGAGGTTAAACACGCTCGCCTGAGGATGATATGTGTGATATATCAAAACCTGCAAAAAAAATACTGCCGGAAAAGAAGTGGGAAAGACCAAAATGTCAAATATGAACCGCATTATGGAATATCAATCTTTGTCTCCCAGTATATAAGACCATCTCGGAAAAGCTGAACCTGCATAGTGCCATAATCAGAAGATAAACCCATCTTTGAGAGGCCATCTGCCCTAGTGTTGTTGTCCCTGTAAATATGACATAAAGCAGGCCTATTGAGCTGATACCATAAACGCCGAACCCGAGAAACCCAGCCATGCAATCCAGTAGGAACAGAAGCCTGTGGATCAGAAATCCAACCAATAGCGATCCTGGAATCTCCATAAACATGTATGTCCATTAACTGTAAGTAAATGGCAAAACGAAGGCCTCCCCAAAGAGCAATGATTTCCGCTTTGTTGTTGGTGCCCATACCAGCATTAAAGTGTATATGCACTCTCTCTCTTTGAGAAATCTTTATCCATGAACCGCAGCCCATTATACCATTCATACATGCACCGTCAAAGTAAACTGCAGGGAGATTCACCTCATGTGGCCGAAGTCGAAAGGATAAATCCTGAATAGGCGAGGCTGTAGTGGGACGATCATCCATCCATTTAACAATAGCATAGTAAATGCGTTGAATCTGGAAAGGAGAGTTTTCAAAAATCAACCTATTTCTACCAAGCCAGACTTCCCAAATAAGGAAAAAGGGAAGAGATCTAAACTTCCCTTTAAGCAGTCCCATTCCGATACAGCAGTCATGAAATCAACCGGATACCAGGTATTACTCAAGAGATGTGCAGAGAAAAGACGCCATATTTTTATAATGACAGGACATCTAAAAAAGAGATGTTCTGTCGATTCAGATTCCTTAAGACAAATGTGGCATCTAAATGGGCCATAAAATCCCCTCTTCAATAAATTACAGCCCGTCAAAACCTTATCTTTCCATACTAACCAACCAAAGAGTATAATCTTAGTTGGGATATGCCGATGCCAGAACTTGTAAAAAGAACTGCTGGGTTGTTCCATGTATGATGCCTTATTGATATGTCTGTATATATCCCTAACCACCGGAATCCCATCCTTTGTGGGGCCCTCCCAAGCAATCATATCTCCCCCCTCTTCCCGACATAGACCCAAAGCCCGTAATTTATCCCTTAGGAAATCCCATTCCTCGTACTCCGGATCCCGCAAACCCAATTGTGTTGCGGTTTTAAAAATAGGGGCCCCTAGAGACCATTGATGAATAGACTGAGAAAGATAGATAACTCCACGATGGGCGAGCCTGTGGATAAGCTGAGGAGAAGGACCGTGTACAGAGTTCCAGCCAATCATCTTCATATGAGCCATAGGAATGCGGCTACCATCTGCAAAGAGCCACGCCACCCTAACAGCCATATGCCTGTAAACCTTCTTGAAGCTTCCCCATATAACAGAAATGCAGCGCGGGACAGTAAAATGATAATTGAGGATCTGGTGAAGAAGATCCCCCACATTATATTTAGAAATGATCACCTTGTTCCATATACCATCACTATCCAATGCTCTCCAGAATGATTTGATGAGCAGAGCGATATTAAAGTTTCTTGTATCCAGAATGCCCCAACCGTCATGATCCTTAGGTCTGCATAGTTTTTGTAGTTTACATAGGTGGATTCTAGTAGGAAACTACGCCCCGCCCCATAAGAATTTAGCAATGATAGAGTTTATAAGTCTAATAATGCCATCAGGAAGATAATAAAGGTGACCCCAATACACCATTGTTTGGGCCAGAACAGCCTGTATCATTATGAGCCGACCACCCATGGACAACCACCTGTGCATCCAGCTGAACAATTTCCTCCTAAATTTGTCTATGAGCCACATCCAGTCCCGGATCTTGTAACCACACGGTTTAATATGAAAGCCCAAGTACATGAAACCCGTCACTGCCTCTTTTAATTCCATACCAAATAGACGAGCAATGTATTCCAAGTCACCATGGGCACCGTATTCATAAATAATAAAAGATTTATGTTTGTTTATGGCCAACCCAGTTGCCGCCTCAAATCTGCTGAAAATATGGTGGATATAGAGCCAATGTTCCCTGCAAATATGTCCGAATAATAAAAAATCATCAACAAACAGCGAGTGAGTGCATACCAGATTGTTGGAGAAAGAAAAACCCGATGTGTGTCCCCATCTGACAGCCTCCCGAAGAAGACAGCTGAGCCCATCCATGACCAGAATGAAGATTAGTGGAGATAGAGCGCATCCTTGTCTGAGACCCCTCCCAGCAGCAAAGAAAGAAGAAGGGACTCCATTTATGATGACGGCATAGTTAACATAAGAGATACACGCCATGATCCATCTTATAATGCGAATTGGTAAGCCCACCTTCAAAAGAACAGCCCTGATATATGCCCAATCGAGCGTATCATATGCTTTAAAAATATCAACTTTTACCATGATGTCCTCCCTTTTTTCCACGTGCATGGTATGCATAATTTCCTGTGCTATGGCAGTAGCATCATGTATGGATCTACCCTTGAGAAATCCATACTGTTCCTTAGAAATATATCTAGACAGTGTTTCCTTCATACGCTCAGCAATTATTTTTGAAATAATCTTATATAATACATTACAAAGGGCAATGGGGCGGAAATCCGCAAAAGAGTGGGGGTCATCCACCTTCGGAATCAGAGCAATAAAAGTTGAATTGAGGTTGGGATAGATATAGCCCCGAATACGTATCTGCTCAATCACCTTGGTCAGGTCTTCTCCCAGCAAATCAAAGAAATGGATATAAAATTCCGCGGGCCAGCCATCTGGCCCCGGACTTTTATCACATGCAAATGATTTTAGGACCAATTTAACTTCATTCCCAGTGATCACCTTATCCATATGAGCAATAGCTGTATCATCAAAAAAACGAGGGATGAGTTCAAGCATCCACGCTTGGTCTACCATATTAGTATCATCCTGCTTGGCATAAAAGTTTGCAAAATATCGAATAGCCTCATTTTGAATATCTTTGGAAGAGTATACAATGGATCCATCCGCAGATTTGATGCGCCAAATGGCATTTTTACTTCTCCGCTCAGAAGCACATTTGTGAAAGAACTTAGTATTTCGATCCCCCTCTGCAAGCCACAGTGCCCTGCTCTTCAACCTCCATGTGGACTCTTCAATCCTTAATAATTCTCTTTTCCTATTGCCCAAGCATTTCAGACTCTCAAGTGTTAGTTCATCAGGGTATGTATGAGTAAAGGATTCAATAATAACCTCCATTTCAGCTTGAATCCGCCTGTACTCTGCTCTGTGTCTACACTTCTTCTCACGTTCCCAAGACTTGGTCATAGTCTTAATTTTCTGCATTTTGTGATGGAAGGAGTCCCATAACTCTGAATGCATAGGCTCGGGATCCTGTCTCCAGATGTCCTCAACCAAACAGGTATACTCCGGGTCCTCTAACCATATCCTATTGAACTTGAAAGGATATCCCGAGCGTACAGGGAAATTATTGCATGAGAGAGAGATGGGGTAGTGATCAGAAACATCAGAAACCATAACAAAAGATTTGGGTCCCCCTAAAATGTCAAAAATCGAATTTTTAACCACCACCCTGTCCAATCTTTTCCCAATGAAATTCACACCCGCTCTTCTATTGGTCCACGTAGGCATCAGCGGGTGCGGCCTAATGTCTATCAGCCCATGAGACAGGAAAATGTCGTTCAAATGGCCAGCCAAAGGGTCCATACGGGCCTTATTTCCCCATGCTTCATCAGCATTGAAAGTAGCATTGAAATCACCCATAATGATGAGGTTATGTAGATGAAAAATACCAATCATCACCATCCTGTCCCAAAAAGACCTTCTATTCACATATGGTGCGTATAGATTAATAAAATTGAAAGTATGATCCATACCTCTGAGACGTCCATGCAACAAAATACCACCAAAAAAGTTGTAAGCTTTAAATGATGCAAAGGAGGGGTTCCACATGACCAGTAGACCCCCTGAACGTCCGCATGAATTTGTTGCAGCAACATGCCAATTCCTCTTGATTCTTAAAAACATATTAACAGCCTTAGTCCTATCAGACATAGTCTCCTGTGCAAAGAAAATGAACGGATTCATAGAGACCAGCATCTCCCGCAGGCAATGATATTTAGGGTCATCACCCAAACCCCTAATATTTAGAGATATGACTTGATTCATGGCGAAACCACAGTAGGGTTACACGCTCTAAGTGCCCTGGAATTGTTTCCTGCCCCAAGATTGTTGCGAATGGGAGTGTCCTTGATCCCGACCCCGTCATCCATGAACAGAGAAATGGATTTAATTTTCTCCTTCTTCTTCCTGCCACAAGCGTCTTTTGCCTTTTTCTTAATGGATTTTAATGCGTCGGATAAGGTAGGAGAATGCTTTGATTTGGATGGAATAGGTTTGTCAAAAACCGTCAAAGCAGCGAGGTCCATATTGGAATTTCTGAAAAGAAAATCAAGATCACTACCTATGGAATTTCTAGAGGAATCGGAAGGGTTTGTGGTCCCATTAAAGCCGGGAGTGTCATGTGGCGAGCCTGAGTATAACCCATCATCCTCACTATCATCAAGCAAACTACGGACATGATATAACGGTCCCCCACTCCCCATATCTCCCGGTCCCTGATCATCACAATCATTTACAGTACCGCGGCAATGTAAATTAGAAGGCTGCTTCCCAACAGAGCTATAAGATTTAAATAAAGGGGGATCAATGGACGAGGAGATATTCCCCTCCGGACGAATAGGAGCCATAGAGCTACATTGACCCAAATCCTTATAACTCATAGGTCGCTTCTCAGGGTTACGTACGTTTCCCGGAGAGGACAAGGATATAGCATTTTTAGCAGAAAAGGATGGGGCAGATGGAGCAAAAGATGGGCAAGATATCTGTCCATCAGAATCATTTTGAATGGAAAAGGAGGGGTCAATGTCATGCTGTGACTCAGGCTGGAGTACCCTATAAAGATTCTTAGATACAGATGGATGACTCGCTATATTAGCAGGGACAACCAAATCAGGGAGCGATACATCATTATGTCCCTCCGCTGTGTTGTAAGCTTTTTCTTCAGAGGAAGAGTTAGTTCTAATACCTGAATTTAAGCCAGCCGTCGGTGCTTGAACATTGGGGTGACGACGTACTCTCTCTGAAGTGTTTCTAGACTGGTCCGCCCTTGCAATACGAAGTCTCATCGGGCAATGGTCTCTGAGATGGCCCGTTTTGTGGCAAATCAAGCACCTGAAGGGAATCCCCCAGAAGTCGATGCGTTGTCTATGCCTTCTATCACTCCAAATGAGATCAATATCACCCGGGAGGCCACCGAAATAGTCAACCTCCACCAGAAGCCATGCAATCCTCTTGTCCGCCGCTCCCATAATGCTCGGATCTATATATTTTGTGGTCCCAATGGAATCCCCGATCGTTCGCAAGGCCTTTATGGTCCAAAATTCCAAAGGCAAGCCAGGCAGTTTAACCCAAACCACTCTGTTACGTGGTGCCTCCAATACGGGATTAAACCCAATGTACCACGGTATAATTTGCATGAAGCTCCTTCCTCTAACCCAGGTACGTCCCATGATTTTAAAAACATCAGCCTGGTTCATGAAATGTATACTGAACCACCCATTCATCAGCTTACTAACCTTTGGCGTGTAGCCAATTAAGGTATTCCATTTCTGGTGTATCCATGAAGCAGTATCAAAGTCGTCCCTATCTGGAAATACCCACCTCCCAACAACAGCTCGCCTCTGTAGGCTTGCCACCCTAGTGCACAAATCCTCGTAATCCAAATTAACCTCCTTAATGTCCATCCTATGTTTAAGGATGTTCTTCTTCCCTCTGCGAGCACCACAACCAGCTTTCCTGGAATTTAACCTCCTATGTCGCAAGATGCAATTTGCCTCAGATTCCTTGATAGTATGAAGTCCCTGTTGAATAATAGCCACATCAGTGTCGAAATCGTCGTTGTGCGAAGCGGGAGAATGAGTCTGAATGCCCTCCCGCGGGTACTTATCTCTGGAAGCCTCCATGGAGGATGCGGGACACCTAAGCACCGAAGGACGCCACTTGATGTATATTTGTGTACCAACGCCCAGAACTCTGACAACCAATCCAGAAGACCAATGTTGGACTAGAAATCCAGCATGCTTGTCCGCCGCCACCTCTAATAGCATGAAATAAAATAAGCCACAATGAGAATCGTGGAAAAGCTCCAAAAGAGGATGTTAAGCTTCCCAAGAACCACTGATCCGAAGAAGATTGATGATGTAAGAGCCCTATGTAAGATGATCAAAGACATTTGTCCTTTCACATATATATTATATTCCTCACCACCCCTGATCCAACTCAGACGGTAGATGTAACGTTCACTAGCCCCAGCTTTGCCATAAAGGAATTAGGTGATAATAATGGCATCCCGATTTTCAAGAGCACAATAGAAATATCCCATTCTGAAGACGTATCAGAATTGATACGCTAATAAAACCCAATGCATATAACACCTGCATCGCAACAAGGTACAGCCAGCTCCCACCTTATGCCAACATAGACCCGACCGCCACCTTCATAGCACCACAACCAAGATAGCCTCTTACCTGGAAGTGATTCAAATTTCGTAAAAAATATGACACCGGAAGGCCTAATATCCGGCAAGAGCAGCTGGAATAACCAGCAAGACCAATCCTCTTATGATGGGCAGCAACAACAACAGTAGCAGCCCGGGATTGACCACCACTTCTTGCGAAGTCTACAACTAATACTCTTAAAGGGCCGAGCGATATAAAATATGTGCCAACAATCAACCCAGCTAGGAAGGCATTTTACATACTGAATATAATCCTCCACCATGCCATCCGAGGATGAAGAAGATTGATCTGCAGAACATTCCGTGTTGTGCACCGTTCTCATACCCACAGGCAACCAAAGCGCAGATTATGCTAGAAATCTATCTTAGATGCACTATCGAAATATTACTAACTCCTCCCATAAGTCACCTACACCACACTAAAGGAAAATAACGTAATTCTCAATGGAAACCAGCCACCAGCATATAACCAGACTCAATTGTCACCTACACCATACTAAAGGGATAAACAGAATGCCACCATAAGCAATAATGCATGTCCTTTTGAAGGGTTCCAGATAAAAACGACAAGAGATGGTCGCAATAGCCACCAAAAGCATAAAAAATGAGACCAGCATGGGTTCCAGCATAGCGAAAACATCTACAGCCTGAACTGTGCCGAATTATCCACCTCTAGCCACATAATTATTCTCAATGGGTACCAGCATTCACCATGAATCCCCGTGTACCCTGCTGCCTACTACTACACTCCTGAAACTGTGTAAACTGAAACTGTGAAACTATGTTTTTTGCATAAGTCCTCAGTAACCCTAAGAACAAAAATGTTGCTGGGTTGTCATAGCGAGGCCTGAATAATTCGCTTCTACTGTCCCTCCAATTGCAGTGGATTCTACCTGCAGAGCCAACACGACCTTCACATTTCTCTGCCCCTTATTTCGCGAAATCGCAGAACTATGGATTCATTATTATGTTAGAGGCATAAATAAAGGCCAGTCTTATTCCCTGGGTTATAGGATGTTAAATGAGGTGGAACAATATATTTCCACAGGTAAATTTAAACATCCATCTATGGGCATATAGTGCCCACATCTATCTATATTTACACCAAATCAAAGGACTATCGATTCATTGCTATGTTGGAGGCATAAATAAAGGGAAGATGGTAAACGTTACATCCTCAACGTGGGCAACAGCCTTTCATTCCATCAACGATAGTTGGTATGACAAGCAAATCGGTGGTTGATATATTTAAAGAGTCTCCAGGAGTCATCCCAATTCATAGAACACTATATATATTGACAGGTACTCGTTTATATATATTAATGATTGAATATATGTATTGATGATTTTTTTTTCTATTTTTTATTTCAAAAAATTTAGCTAGAGTGTTTAAAGTTATAGGAGTGTTTAAATTGTTTTTTGAATGGTAGAAATAAATTCAACATCATAAAAAATTATTAGGATAGTCAAAATATTCAAACAGGGAAAATTTTAAAGAAGAAACTTTATTTTAAAGTTTAGAAACTTTGGCCAATCTTACTACTCCTTATGTAAATTGAAAAATAGTTAGATTAAATTCTGCCTCCTTGACAGTGGCAACCCAAATTTCCCAAAATTTCTGCCAATTTTTTTCAAAATTTCACCAAAACTTTTACTATTTTACAAGAAAAATTCTAATCTTACTAACCTACTCTTATAAATTTTACAATCACTAATATAAAACTAATACTTGTATATATTTAAAAATATATACTTGTGTATATAAATATGGTTGAAATATTCTTTTTATTACTAATATTCCTTTTTAATTTTTCTCACCAAATTTAGGTTATACACATCTACATCATAAAAATAGTTGTGGACATAACCAAAATATGAGCCCTCTGCTAATTAAAATATAGTATGATTTGAAAGAGTTGCATTAAACACCTGTACCGATAATAATTGCTTTCAAATGGCTGGATTAAACACCTTGTTTAAGACCACGTTTAAGACTAATTCAAGAAGAACGATGGATTGCAAGGTAAAATAAATCTAGTGTTTGCTAGATTTGTTTCACCATACAATGTGGTTTTGTTTGTGCAAGATACAAAGCTAGTGTGTGCTAGCTTACTTTTTTCCTATAATATTTTTTTTTATTCTTGTTTTTTTTATTACAAATATAATTATGAAAGCAATGATAGTATTTATATATCATAAATTTTTCAATAATTAGAAATTTTGGTTATAAGTTTTTATTTTTTTTATTATTTATTTCTTTATTTCTTTATTTTCTTTATTTTTTCATTTTTATTTTATTTTTTTCTTTAGAAATCATGGACTGTGAAGTCAAAAAAAAAATTCAAAGGAAGGATCTAAAGGAGAAGAAAGTCTAGGAAATATACCATCAAAATCTCTTTTAAATTGTATGGCATTTTCAAAATTAGTTTATACATGGATAGGAATTATGAGAATAAATGAATGTTGATTAATGAAGTTTGAGCTATCATTTTCTTATAGTAACCTTGCATATGGTTTGAGATTCTTGTTCGCATGCATTTGTGTGAAATGAGATGTTGTAAAACATGATTTCATAATATTTTTTAACTTGTGATTGCCTTAACTCATTTGAAATTTTGATATATTTCTATACAAATGTATTGCCAATACATTAATAGAAACAAAATGTTTTTGTTTTTTTTTTACTGTTATTAAGATATTGTGTTAATGATAATTATTGATTGAATGGTTGTTTAATGTGTTCATACTAAAATTTCTTAATTTATAGAAATTTAAAAAATCAACTAGGTTGTATGTAGAATTATTAGATAATTAGTTTGTTTGCTTGATTTGGAATATTGCAATTATTTTCTTAGTTGTTGTTTACCCTGTTATCTTCTTAAAATTTAATGATTTGAAGGATGATTCATTGTGTTCTCATAATTTCTCCTTTTCCACAAAAGTTAAAAAACTGTATTAGGTTATATGTAAGACCAACAATAGAAGTAGATATTGCACTAAAATAAACGCCAAAAGCAATTAAGCGATATACTCTAAAAATTCATATATAAATAATTAGTACGATTGAAATTTAAAAAATATGTATTGGGTTTTATGTGGAAATTGGCATACAAAATTAGTTTGTTTACTTGAATTGGACCATACTAATTATATTTATCAATTGCAATCAAACAAATAATGCTCTCTTAAAATCAACCATTTAAATGGTGTGGCAATTACTCGTTTCATACAAACTAAATAGAATGTATTAAGTTGTATGTATAAACAAGAGAAAACATTAATTTGTTTGCTCGAATGGGGTCGTTGTAACAATGTTTTGTAATTTCCATTTAACTCGTAAGATTTGTTTTTTTTTTCCAAGTAGAAAAAAATCATAATATATATTAACATGATTTTCTAAATGTTTTGAAGTGTTTTGTTTTGGTGTTCTCAATTAATCAAGTGTTGAAGTGGAGATATGTTAATGTTATATATGTGGTTGCAATGGAGGTGTAGATGGGCATTAATGTAAGATGAAATATGTTGATATTTGAAATGGGAAAAGTATTCATCCAATTATACATTGGAGATGATCCAAATTGTCATATTTTAAGAGAACTAGATTGGCTTTTTAGTGATAGCTCATATTTTTTTAGGCCTTCTCAGTTGTAATTATTAAAATATTGCTTAAAAAATTATGACACTGCAATATGGACATTAGATGTCACTTAAAAGTAATTAAAAATGAAATATTTATATAGGGGACTTTAAATTCATATGGGACATGTCCCATTTCCATTTATGAACAAAAGTGAAAGCAGGGGGAACATCACAATTCTATGAGGAAAGATCGATTGATATGTCGTCCTAATATGGAGATAAATATGAAGAATCAAATGTATTTATAATAGAAAAATCAAATCATCTTTCTCAATTCATCAAATATCATTCAAACTACGTCTTGATAAAAGCCTATACAAAACAAGAGCATGATACTTGGCTTATGTAAATTTTATTTCCATTTCTTAAAACATTTCATTGTATCAAAGATAAATGTGAGTACATTCAAATGTTCAATAAAATATGTACTTCATTAGAATAAATGAAGACAATTTTTTTAATAAATTTTATCTCAAAAACATTTTCAAGTTTCAATGCAATTTGGACATAGTTTTTTGCAAGTTAATTTTTATGAATTTTATTTGTTTCAAAATATATGAGAATTAAAAAATTACATTAATATCCATTTTTTATTATTACTTATCATTTTTTTTATTACTTATCATTTTTTCATTGAAATTGTTCTACCAAGGATTATTTTCTAATGTGTGTGTATTTTAATTTGAATTCTTGATCCAAAGGCCAGGAAACCGACAATCAAAACAACGGAAATACCCTTGAAGGCCTTATGAAGAAGCATCGAGCATGCATGTAGCCAATGATAATAGGCATAGTTAACATGAGGCCTGCCCCCAACCATAATGGATTTAGTGGTGAGGAATAGGGGAGAGTTGCCTAATTTTGTGCAGGGACCAGTAATTGTTATAGTATTAGTCCCATCAACCCACCAAAAATAGATATATATGCATCCAATAATTAAACATAAAGAAATAAGTTGAAGTGCAAATATATATTAAATTAAGTCCAAAATTTCCCGAGTCATTGACTGGGCCCACAACTGTCCATAAATAGTTAAATAAGTATCAATATTACAAATCCTATCATATCAACTCAAAAACTCATAAAATAATTTTTCCTTCGAAAATGGTCAAGTCAATAAGTACAAAAAGACAGTCACTTCAGCCCATCTGATCAGCCCTGATGTTGTGTTAGAGAAGTAAATATCAATACCTGCACATAATAAAAATAAATGTTTCTCATCCATAACTGCTGTATTATTCAACATTTAAACACATTGTGTTCAATAAATGGCACCCACTGAAAACAACATTTACACCCACTATGTACAATAAATGATACCCACCCAATAAATTCAATAAATGAGCTTCCATTAAAACAAATTAAAACAAATAAAAGCACATGGATCAACAAAAAAAAATTCCCAGACATTGGATCACATCAAATTCAATCTTGATCACAAATGCAAAATGAAGCCATTGAAATCCATGTCCATCATTGTCACTAATTAAATTCAACTGCAAAAAACTATAAAAGGAGTTCCACCACTACTGAACATTCAAACTATTCACCGGTCCTGGAGACAAACCAACACATAACATTTCAAAGTATAATTAGGTTAGTTTTCTGAACAATTTTCTTACAATTTTATTTTAATTTCTGATTATTTATTTCTGAATATTGATTTAAATTCACAGATCGGTTTCTTTGCTTACAGATTAGCATTAAACATAAAACATAGAGATCAGTTACTTATGCTTAAACCCTCACAATTATTCAGTTCCTTAGCTTAAAACCTCACAACTATTGTGTTCAGTCATGATGAAGAAAAAATTGGCTAGGTGGTGAATGGGAAAGTGATAATAAGAATGCAAGGAACGGAATTGAAGAACTAGAAAATGAGAAAGGAAAGATTAAAGAAATCCCACAGATCCCCTTACCTTTCCCCACTCGTGGTATCATAAGTAACTGCAAAAGTAAAATATTTACTATGTATACAAAACCACATGTATTTAATTCATGGTGATATTTACAGAAGAAAATAAAAATATCCATGCATAGTTTTAAACACATTTAATTACAATTTTTTCCAAGGAGATGAATTGGGATGTTAGTAGTTACACTCTCTCCACCTTTGAATAACACTGTCCTTCGCGTTCTTTCACTACAACAATGTTTATGAATGCAAGGAATGATTGAAGAACTAGACAATGAGAAAGGAAAAACTTATGTAGAGAGATGGGAAACTGGTCTGTAGTTATTGATGAGGCGAAAGAGGCACTTTGTATTGAATAATAATAATATTTATATAGATACAAGGAATGCTGATGAACAACTACTATGTTTTATGTATGTATTTATGTATAGAATCTAAGGGGTTGAATTATAGTGAAATTATGCCACCGAGGGGTAGTTGGGGTAGGTGGCCCCAGCTATGTGGCTTTTAATTCTAACTAAGTTAACCTATTCTAACGTAAAATCAACCTGAGTCAATGCCCAACCCCTCTAAAATAAAACTAGTCACTCAAACTTAATTTCTACAATGTTGATCATGGCAATGTCATTTCCTCTAGGCTAGAATAGTACAATTTCTTAGGTCCATAACAGTAGGTGTTTCTGCCCACTAGCTAACATTTTACTAGTTCCCTTGTTCTACACATGAGCATGTTTGACCTTTTGATATTAAAGCCAAAGTCCACAACTTTACAATCTCCTGAGGACCAATTACTTGACTATATAAATACTACTACAGAAATAGATAACTTATATGACGTAACAGAGAAAACAAAAAAAAAAACTTAAGCTTTGTATTTTAACTGCCGCTTCCGTGAACCCCTTTTTATTGTTGTCATCCTCCAAGGCATCCAATTCTTACTACTATAGAAATAGATAACTTATTTAACGTAACAGAGAAAACAAAAAAAAAAACTTAATATGCAAGCTTTGTATTGTAATTGCCACTTTAGTGAGCCCCTTTTTATTGTTGCCATCCTCCAAATCATCCAATTATATAAACCGAGCCTAGTCGGCCTCATCACTGGTAGCTGGCAGTGAAGAGGAAATATCACACAAATTTGGAGGTGCCAAATATGGACTTGGTATTTAATAATCCTCTGTTCCCATGCCTTAAAGAAATCTTCAGGTTCCTTTTCCTTGCCTCTTAAGTTGGTGACTCTTGCTGCCCTGCTTGCAAATGCATCCTAAACTTGTATCACTGATAGTTAGTTGTCTATTTCAGCATTTTTCACCTTACCCACTACTCAAACTGCAAGTCAATTACCTTTTTTTCAACATCTTCTACCTTTGCCAGCAATGATTCAAAGTATCTATACTTTCATGGCACCATTGCAGATTATGCCAGACATTTACTCCTTGCTTTCTTTCTTGATTTCTGTGCTTATTCTTCTTTTTCCTTCTCTAATTTTCATATCTATGTTCCCTGAATTTAAAGGGATTATGTACATAATTTCCCATTAAATGTGGGCAATTTTCATTGAGATCTTGTCATTTATTTTTTAGTTTGTCTGCACCAATATACAAGTTGTGGAAGATGTGAAAGCATCATTCAGTTGAAGGATTTTATAATATAGGCAATCTTAATCTTGGTCACTCTTAGGAATATGATCAGATGAATGAATGATTATTGTCAAGAATGACATGAAGAAATTACTCTTTTTAAGCGAAAAACAGTTTCAAACAATAACAAAGGTTGTTCTAAAAATAACAAATCAATTTCAATCTATCAATAACTAAGCCTAGATCTGAGATACTGACATAGTAGTTTTTAAATTTTTAGTAAATAGGTAAATGAATATAGTTGAGAAAATGGTCTGAATTTTTTTTATCAGGGAAATGAATATAGTTCAAAAATGCAGATTGATATATATTTCTTTTAAGGAAATTTTCATGGGATTTCCTTCTTCACCATAATATCTGGACGGTGGATGTTTCAAGTTTCAACTGCCAGCTATAGTAGTCGATAGCAACCCCAACAGACTTGTTTAAATATTATCTTAGTCTTTATACTTTGGTGAATGTTTTTCTGTAATGATATCTCTCTATCACTCAGTACTTCACAGTGCACACCTTCAACTTTAGCATGGAGCTAGTGCACTGTAAGTATACTTTATTACCGGTATTACAATCTCTTGATGACCATGAATTTTTCTGAACTTATACATAACAAAAAAACAAAACATAACTAAAAAACAAAACATGACTAGCTGAGCATAGAAGCCTGTGGAAAATAGTTGAGCATGAGTAGCTGAGCATTAGCTGATCATAGGAATCAAAGATGACAAGACAGAAAATAAGAAAACTGTAACAAAAGGAAAGGCATTCGGAAAACTTGGGCATGAACACACAAACTAATCGTAAACTGTGATAAATTGTTATAAATGGGAAGAGATGATGTTACCAGATGATGTTTGGCTTGTATGAAAGCATTATTTTCAATTATTCTTAACTAAATGCATGCAATAATTCTGCAGGTAGTTGCATCCATGGAAAGAGTGAGTTATGTAGCTCGTATAAGGAGAAGTGGCAAAAGAGTGACCAGGGGTGCCCAGCTGAGATGCACTTCATCAGATAAAGAAAGAACAGGCGATCTCAATGTCAAAAATGCTCCAAGAAATGTTGTTGAGAATGAACTTGTGGCTGAAGCTAATGTTGTAACACCATCAGTCACAGAGGCATTGTCAACCACAGTCCAAGGCGCAACTTCAACTAAAAAGATCAGTGTTATAAGAGGTTGGACAAAAGAATAAATGTTAGCTGCAATTGACGACATAGAGTGCAATGGATATTCTGTTTGGGAATCTACAAAGAAACATAGTATTCCTCCCTCATCAATACATTTTTGGATAAATGGGCTCACTCACACCAAACGTAGAGGGCCTGTTATAGTTATGACTGAAGAGGAGGATGCCGAGGTGGTTGAGTGGTGTAAAGAAATGGCCCAATTGGGACATGGGCTAGAGTTGATACAACTCAAATCCACAGTTTCTCGAATCTATCAAGGGAGGTCAAACCCATTCAAAGATGGGTTTGCTGGTAAATCATGGTGGTTTGGGTTTAAAAAAAGGCATCCAGACCTTTTATTACGTACATCTGAGGGCCTTGACAGAGACAGAGCATTAAATTTGTGCCTTGCAGTTGTATGTAAGTTCTATGACACTCTTTCTAGTGCATACGATAAACATTCTTATGGTGCAGACCATATATGGAACTGTGATGAAACAGGTTTACAGGCGGGAAGGAATTGTGGCATGAGGGTAATTGCGAAAAGAGGCAGCCAAAACGTGCCAAATATTTTGCCTAAGAGTAGGGAGTGGATAACCATTTTATGTTGTGTCAATGCAATTGGTGCTTCAATCCCAGGATTTTATCTTTTCAAAGGTAAAAATCAGTTGAAAAATTATATACAAAATTGTGAACCTGGAGCATGCATGGCTGCACATCCCCATGCATGGATGACTAAAGATATTTTTTTAAATTGGATTTTCCACTTTACTGCATCTGTGCTAGGTGGTGTCTCACCTAATAACAGACACCTATTGATATTAGATGGCCATGGAAGCCACATGGCTCTACAAACAATTGAGGAAGCAAACAAATTGGGAATTGACCTTTTAACATTGCCCGCTCATACCACTCATAGATTGAAACCCCTTGATGTTAGTGTGTTTGGCCCTTTCAAGAACTATTTCAGGTCAGAACGTGTTGCATGGATGGCAAAGAATCCAGGGGTTGAGGTGAAAAGGTTCGAGTTAGCAGAGCTTGCAAGTAAGGCTTTTAAAAGGGCTCTGACACCATCAAATATCAAGGCTGGCTTTAGGAGGACAGAAATATGGCCACTAAATTATGATGCTCTTATGCATGATACTGCTTGTAGCCAAGATTTCCATGTGGATGGTCACGAAGAAGAGCATGAAGTGGAAGAAGAAGTACATGAACATGATGATGTGGTTGCAGCTGATAATATAATTTCCCTCTCTCAAGGATAGTTATATGTTGATGATGATGAGCAGGTATGTGAAACACAGTATGCTTTTCAAAAAATTTATGGAAACACCGTTGAACATGTATTTGACAATGCAGATATTGTTGAAACAAAAATTGTTGATATTGCTAATGCAGATGTAGTTGAAAATGAAAATGTTGATATTGTTAATGCAGAAAATGAAATTGCTGATATTGTTAATGAAATTGAAAATGACCAATTGACATTGCCTAGCCAAGTAAACCCACCATCATGGCTGGCAGAGAACATGATTAATTTGAACGCCCACAGTGTCTCAAGAACCAATGAATAAAGCATGAACATGCTTTCACAAGTGGCTGAATTGAACAGTGAAATTGTTCATTTTTTTGTGGACAATAGATCAATGGAAGAAGATGGAGGACATAATGAGGCACCAAATGAAGAAAACAATATAGTTCAATCAAGTGCCACGGATACTGAAGTGCCAAACAATGACATGCAGGTGGGAGAGAGGGAGAAGTTACTTGGGAGGTTCCTAAAGCTACCAGTAGAAAGAGTGTCAATGAAAAAGAAGCAAGGAACACCCAGTAGTCTTCGTTTGGGGAAAATTTTACAATTACTCACCTCAGAAGACTATATAAATCTCCTAGTTGAGTCTGAACAAAAAAAAAATGGAAATTCAGGAATTAAAACAGAAAAAAAAGGATCAAGCCAAGGAGAAGAAGGCAGCAAGGGCTATTGTAGCACAACATCGAGCAGATGAAAGGCTTGACAGAGAGAGAGCAAGGCAAGAGAAGGAGCAACAAAAACAAATCTCAAGACAGGAAAGGAAGCAAGGAAGGCTAAATAAATGCTTGAAAGGGAACAAGGGATGACTGATATGGTTGACATAAATGCAAGCACAGTTGATGAGAATGAATCCAGGAACATGTCCAACACATTGGACAACATTGCAAATAATACAACATTATTCCAAGACCTCATAAACGTTCAAGTGCCTCACTATCAAAATCGGGGTTTACCCACTTGCCTTATTCCTACCACAGAAGGTGTGAATTCAATGTATGCTCATCACACACCTCCACTTAATGAAAGTGTGAGGTACGGGTACTCAATTCCTCCATGGTTGGAAGGGACAAATTGGTATCAATTATATGGTAGCAATCAACCACCACCTAATCAAGCCTTCTTAGGAAGGCCAACCTACTTGGCTCAATCAGGTAACTCAGGGTTTGCCACTGAAGATTCTCAAGGCCATAAAGAATAAGAGTGTTAGATGTTTTTGGATGTAACCACATTATGATATGGATTTTTGGATGGACTATATGTTTGGACTTTTATATCTTAATAGATCTCAGATTTCCTTTCTACTACACTAAGTATAATCATGGGACTGTTTAAATGTGAATATCTATATGTATATTTTTTTAAGGGACTATTTATGAACATACCTAGGAGCTAATTTTTTATGAGACAAAATTAGTTTCAATGACTTTGATAGGGCTGTCATATTGACATTTTTGAAGACTGTTTATGAAGAAAGATATCTTCCCAGCCATAATTTTATCACTTCCTATGCTTAAGGATATATCTGAAATGAAAAAACACACATAGTGAATGTAATTTTGTTTTTCATAATTAAATGATTTTTTTTTAAGGAAAATAAGGTAGCCTAACAACATAATCAGAACCAATCTGGTTATATCTACCTAACATGAGATGTTAATATAAGGGTTCAATAGACATAATCTCTTCATACTTCATTATAGGCATCTAGTTGGATCCCTTACCTAGCTTCTATTTGTTGGGATCATCTCAAACAAGAATCCTAGTCTAACCTAACATCTAACTTTAACGTGGTCGAGTGCTTCTCATTGTACCTTAAGGTTAAGATATACTTTACCAACATAAGATACTAAAAATCATTAGAATCGAGAGTAATTTCTTAATTAATTATATGAAGTGCTCCGAAACTGTAAAGTTGAAACACATGCTACATCAAGTTGTCTGTAGTATTGACCCCATTTAACATCATCGCAATAAATCCACTTTTTCATGGATGAGAAATGCACAAAATGGTTATAGGGCATGCACTCTTGTCAACTACACGGCTTAGCTGGAGTATGCTACAAATATGTATTTTGAAATAGCAGAATAATGTTGAGAAGTCATTTGGATGCACTGAAAGAAGAAAGAAATGTCTCTAAAGGAAATTTCAGTAAAAGAAAAATGTCTCTAAATATCTCAAAGTGAAAATGTTATATTCACTAGATATTCACTAGATTTCGGTGTGAAATGTCTCATCTTATATTCACTAGATTTCCCATGCATGGGCTGGAAGTGACACTTAACAACATGAATAAAAAATGGCAGCCATTTTTGGAAACAACTTCATCACCAGATGATGCAACTAAGAAAAATGAAACTCCTGAAACAATCTCTTCAGATACTAGGGGAGGGTTGGTGAGCATATTAAATTCAAGCAGGTTCCGTACGTTTAGGGTTTCAAACCACCTGTTATGCAACATGTGTTCCACATCCTGTGCATTTCTGTGCATGTCAAACTGTTCTTTAAAGAAAAATATGTCATGATAACAATAACTAGAACAACACATTGCCCAATCTAAAACTAAACTTCAAGAAAAAATTACCTTAGTTAAGAGACAACATTCTGTATAGATCAAAAGAATCATTGACCAATTAAAAGAATTACAGCAAAGCATTGAGTGAGCAAAAGCAAAAGCTTTGGATTTCCCCGAGTTGAAGCATGAAGCTTATGAACTTAATTCACAACTCTAGAAACAACAACATATTCTTTGCAATAAGTTAATTTTAATGCAGGTGAAATGCAAACTGATTAATGCTCCACAATAGGGTTTTTTAACACTTTACCTATCATACTCCACTCCAACACTTTAACTATCTTAGTCCACTCCAATCCAAAAAGGAATAATTAGAAATTGCAACATGCGTTCCACAGCCTGTGCATTTTTGTGCATGTCAAACTGTTCTTTAAAGAAAAATATGTAATGATAAAAATAACTAGAATAGAAAATTTGCCAATCTAAAACTCAACTTCAAGAAAAAAATACCTTAGTCAAGAGACAACATTCTGTATAGATCAAAAGAATCATTGACCAATTAAAAGAATTATAGCAAAGCATTGAGTGAGCAAAAGCAAAATCTTTGGATTTCCCCGAGTTCAAACATGAAGCTTATGAACTTAATTCACAACTCTAGAAACAACAACATATTATTTGCGATAAGTTAATTTTAATGCAGGTGAAATGCAAACTGATTAATGCTCCACAGCAGGGTTTTTTAACACTTTACCTATCCTACTCCACTCCAACACTTTACCTATCTTAGTCCACTCTAATCCAAAAAGGAATAATTAGAAATTGCAACATGCGTTCCACAACCTGTGCATTTTTGTGCATGTCAAACTGTTCTTTAAAGAAAAATATGTCATGATAACAATAACTAGAACAACAAATTGCCCAATCTAAAACTCAACTTCAAGAACAAATTACCTTAGTCAAGAGACAACATTCTGTATAGATCAAAAGAATCATTGACCAATTAAAATAATTACAACAAAGCATTGAGTGAGCAAAAGCAAAAGCTTTGGATTTCCCCGAGTTCAAACATGAAGCTTATGAACTTAATTCACAACTCCAGAAACAACAACATATTCTTTGCGATAAGTTAATTTTAATGCAGGTGAAATGCAAACTGATTAATGCTCCACAGCAGGGTTTTTTAACACTTTACCTATCCTACTCCACTCCAACACTTTACCTATCTTAGTCCACTCCAATCCAAAAAGGAATAATTAGAAATTTATCAACACTTGGAAGCATTTTTGGCTGCAAACATAAAATTCATTAAACAAAAAGGTAGAATTTTATGTGAGTAATCCCCTCCCCTCTCTCATTGAACACTCTGATGCTATCATTCAAGGTAGAAAAATAGTCGCAAAAGAAGCAAAAGGAAACAAATAAAATTGTACACTCTGATGCTATCATTCAAGGTAGAAAAATAGTGTTGAATGATAGCTGCAAACATAAAATTCCCCTCCCCTCCTCACACAAACCAACATATCGAATTATGAGTAATCTCTCTCTCTCAGCTGAAACACATAATCGATGCTTACTATTCACAGAAAAATAGTTCCAAAAGAATCAAAAGGAAACAAAGAAAATTGTACCTAAAACAAAAAATCTTAAGTCTACCAACAAGAATTCACTAAGATGTGAAACATATTTTTGAATTAAGAAATGAAGCTATGAATACAGTCAGTGAAAATTTGTTATTACAATCATGATAGAGAGATATTAGAACACCGATGTGCCTAACAAAAACTAAAACACAAGAAGAAGGTTCAAAATCTAATGAGATAACAAAGTCTACAAGATTGAATGTAAGCCGAGTAAAAAATCAATGATAAAAACCCAAAATTTTGATTCAAAACACACCCCTACAGGGTTTACAAAGACACAAAAGTCCCTGGATAGGCCTGATCTTAACCCCTCAATTTCCAAGGAAAAGGTCCTTCAACACTATGTTAGAGAAGACTAGACCGAACGAGAGGCCCTATCAACACTCTTTAGAAATTATGTAGACTAAAACATTAGGCTATCAATTCCATGGACTGAACTATCATTGAAGGCCTGGTACAAAGGACTGGTACAACTTGTTAAGATTTATTTATAGAGGACTTAAGTTGTAACAGGGAATTTCGCACATAGCCAAGGAGGACTTATAAATTTCCCTTTTTATTTATACATGTTACAGTCAGAGGCTAACAAATTATATTTCTTTCTGTTAGGATATTTTCTGATTAATAGAACTAAGAATAGTTTATCTGTGTGTGTACAGTTAGAGGCTCAAACAGAGCTTGTGTAATTGAGGAGGAGTCTCGGGAGTAGAGCCAAAACAGTTCAAGTAGGAGCACGAGAGCTCAATAGTGGACAAACCCTAGACCACTAGAAAACCCTAACCCCTAAGGCACATAAGCCACTAGAAACCCTAAACCCTAAGGCACATAAGCAAGAAGAGCTAAATTGAACTAGTGCCATGAACAAACAGAAGCAAGAAGAGGTAAATTGAATCGAAATAGATTAGAAGTGTTCATAAAAACATGTTTAAGTGTTGAAAAACACAACAGGGCTAGTAGGAATTATTTTCCTACTAGGAGGTGAAGATGCCATGTGAAATGAAGAAGAAAACATCGATGTAGGAGCCAACTGATACCCAAAGCCTGCCAGAGTTCGGCAATACCTGCAAAACCCTCAAATATAGCATAAATTAGCCAAAATCTATGTAAAACCCCTCGAAAATGCAAGAAACACAACTGTAAAATGTAAAAACCCTCGAAAATTACTTAACCTTATGGTACTTTAGCAAACCAGTAGATGGGACGAAGCAGTCAACAACTCCGCACTGCATTGAGCAGTCGAGGAGGGAAAATTGAAAGTCCAGGGAGCTGAGCAAACCAGTAGAGGGGACGAAGCAGTCAAAAACTCCACGCTGCATTGAGAAGTCGAGGAGGGAAAATTGACAGTCCAGGGAGCTGAACATGTCCACAGCAGGGCGCATGAGAAACATCAACGGAAGCACCGCAAACCAACAAGCCATCCGAACAGCAACAGACACCACGAGTGTAAGTTCAACAGGGGAAGCAAACATGCACCAGCGCTGGCGACACAGCACGCAGCCACCAATGGAGGAGTTCGAGCAACATCCCGCCCTGGACAGAAATTCACAAGCTGTGGAACGCATGTTGCATAATAGGTGGTTTGAAACCCTAAACGTATGGAACCTACACGAATTTAATATTGTCACCAACCAGAACACATCAGCGCAGCTCGATGGCACCTATCGTACAACATCCCATGTGTTGACCACATGGTTTGTTGACGTGGAATGGAGGGCACCCAAGTATTGGCGTCCCTCCCCTAGAAGATAGTATGTGAAGGCCAGGAAACCAACGATCAAATCAACGGAAATACCCATCAAGACCTTATGAAAAATCATCGAGCATGCAAGCAGCCAATGAATAATAGAAATAGTTAACATGACGCCTGCCTCCAACCATAATGGATTTGGTGGTATATGAATTTATTACATCTCTACATTTACAAGAATATGGATTCAGTGCATTCATTGCAAAGTCACGGAAAGGCGATAAATGTCACATCAACGGCACATGGAGAACAGTTTTCCATTCCATCAAAAGATTGTTGGTGTGACAAGCAAATTGTTAATCCAATCGAGAGTTGATAGACGTATTTTCACAATTAAATTAATCAGTTTAATATTTAAAGAGTTACTTACCCCAATGAAGTATTCTGAGAAAAGGGTTGAGTACTCCTTTAATAAATAGAATACTTGGGCATTTCTCTGAGGTCCTCGTGCAGACACGGTTGGGTTTGGGATTGGGGTTGGGATTAGTGGCCTTAGCATTAATATCTTGAATCTTTAGGGGCTCCGATTTTTGTTTAATTAAAGTTTCATGCATTTAATAATTTGTTTGTGAATTTTTCGTGATTTCATGATTACGAGTAGAAGTTTATTTATTTTAGTTTTTTGACATGTTTATTTTAATTTAAAATAGTCATAGATAAATAGTTATAAATTATATATATATATATATATAGAAAATGTATAATTTTTTTAACAATTAACTTAAAATTTACACATTATATATTTAAATCAAATGAACGGAAAATAATAACAATATTGTTGCAAATATCTACCTCATAAAAAATATGTAGTGATAGATTTTATACCTTTTTTATGCATATAATAATGACACACACACACACACACACACACACACATATATTATTTTGAAGATGGATATTGAAATATTTTAATTTATATATGATATTAACATATTTTTTTAAATGATAGGAGTTAATTCATGTTGGATGAGGAATGTTGGACATAGAAAGAATTACACATCTCCTTCATATTGAGTTGGGCTATTGGACTTTATACATATAATAATGATTATATGTATTGCTTAAGATCGATATTGAAATATTTTTATTTATATATGATATTGATATTTTTTTAAATAATAAGTGTTAATCCATGTTAAGTAAGGGATGTTTGACATTGAAAGAATCACACATTTCCTTCATACTGAGTTGTGCTATTCTACTGAGTTGTGTTATTCGACTCAATATTAAAAATATTTTAATTACATATTGTTAAAAAAAGTAAAACTTCTAATGTATTAGACAATAAAGATCGCAATCTCTAAATACAAAGAAGTAAAATGTAAAGTAAAACAAGTATATTCACAGAAAATGATATAGACATTTAAAATTTTCCTTTAAAGTAAGCATATGTATATATTACTCTCATAACAATACATATGTTAATTACATTTAAAAGATAAAAATTATAAAAGCAATGTACATGTTATTTCTTACCCTCTTAATAAAAAATCTTTTTCTTCAAGGACTATAACATTTGTCTCATGGTCAAAGTGTGTTGACGTTGCATTATTTGGCTATGATTTTTTAATTTTAACCAAAGTTTCAGGAAACTCCTTAATATTTCTATTTTCTATAAATTCAAAAATAATTTTCAACAAACCTTATTTTTAATTTTCGATTAGTTGCGGGAGCTCTCATGAGACATGATTTCCATAGTGGAAGGCATTTCTGCCAGGATGGTCACGGTCGGCAATCTAATCGTTTAAAAAAAAAAAAAAAAAAAAAAAAAAAAAAAAAACCACTTTTGTAATTCATCATTTATGAATTTCACTGCTTTTGATACTAACACCGTTATGTTACATTTATTCCTCAATGAGATGCCGGTGAATTCACGCGATTACACTCCCTTTGTATATTATCATTTTGTAGTGGCCATTCCACAGAGTTCTTCGACAAGCAGTGCTTATGTGCCTACCCAATGATGCCACACCGACACTTGCGCCTTTTACAGCTTGGATTGGCGAGGGTTGAAGGGGGGAGGGGTGCTAAACAAATATCTAATTAATATTATTATGTTTCCTTGTATGTAGCTTTTACTATGCAAAGGATGGATTATGTGTAGGAGAAGGAGGGTGCAGAGGAAACTTTATTCTGTAACGGTGAAATTAATTTTATACTTCTTTGCATTTAAAACTTTTTACAGATTTCATTATGCAGGAGAGAAGTTGCATAGAGCTATGATTTTTTGAGTGGCCATTTTGTTCGTGAGTGATATGACGGTGTGCTACTACTCTTCCCAATGATGTCAAAATTGGTGCACTTGCAGGTCTTGGAGGTGTAGGGGCGCTGAACAAATATCCAATTAATATTATTATAATTTCATATTCAAAGCTTTTACTGTGCCAAGGATAGAGTATGTGTGAGATAACAGGGGTGCAAAGGGATATCTAATTAATTTAACTATGATAAAATCTCAAATTATTAAGTGTGGAGCTTTTAGTGTGCAAAGGATGGGGTATGTCTTCACTGTCACTCTATAAAAATGTACATGAGATTTGGAGAAAATAAGAAACTGTTTTGATCCTGGTTTCATATCGAAATGGATAGATCCCATAGTAGACCAAGTATTGTTATCATATCGAAACTCCTTTGATCAAATCTCTTCGCACAGAGAAATATTTCCGCACAAAGCTTTCTGCACAAGCATTTGTTAAATGGGTAGTATATTGAGGGGAAAATACTATTTGCAGTGATACAAGTGTGTCATGATGTTCTACACTTTTGTATGCATTCTCTCTCCGCATAGTTCTTTCACAACATTATAATTATATAATCCATATCTTTATATTACTAATACCGCTATCTCTATGTTATGCGCTTCCTAATGTGTTATCTCTCTACACACTTATTTCACATTATTATTATTATTATATATTATTATATATTATTGATAATATTTTAATAATAAATAGTCCATATCCCATACGGAACTTTGTTTCACAGGGCCAAGATTAATGTTAATGAGTGTGGAATGAAGGACGTGCGGATGATGGGGTAGTTTATTTAACTATGAAAAGAAACTTAATATTCCACATTTTCTTATTACATATGTGTATATTTTCTTAATATACCGATTGACGCTGGTGAATGCTCTCACTCTGACGTTGTTATGTTACTGTTATCCCCAATGATGTCACATTCCCAAAGACTATAACATTTTTCTCACGGTAAAAGTGCATTGATTTTGAATTATTTGGTTATTTCAGTTTGTGTTTTGGATGGGGTATGAATAATTAATTAAACTATGAGAAAATATCAAATTATTATTATTATGTGTCATTGTGCAAATCTTTCTTACGCAAATCTTTCCTTGTGCGAATCTTTTACTGTTCGGAGAAAGGGGAATGTGCAGGAGAACAAAGGTGTGGATGGAACTTTTTTTTTTTGTAAGCTAGTCTAAATTCTATTAAATAGAAAAATATAATATAGTCCAATGTGAGAGTTGAGGAATTTAGCCTGTTCCTGCTCGCATTTTTCTCCAAAATAACAAAAGAAGGGGCTACCCTTGACAGGGAAACCAACCCATTAACAGTCTAGAGAAGTCTAAATCAGCGAGCCATTCTAAAATGCTATTGAAAACTAGAAAAACTAAATGTATAAAATATATCCAGAAGATAAGTGTGGTGCATAGACCATGACCTTCAATATTTTTTTTCATCTTCATTCAGGTCCGCTTTAGGTTCTATTGGTTCTTCTTCTATCTGGGAATCCACAGATGCGTGCTATTTCTTCCTCTTCCTCAATTAATACGTATGGAACCTTGGGCAGAGCCTCGTTCTCGTTAACCATGCTCCAAATTCCACCAGCTGAAAGATTCCATAGGTTTGGAATGTACATTGAAGAGGCTTTAATAGGCAAGTGCTCAATTTTCTATGGAGGAGGCGATAGAGATCAGGGGATGGTCGACTTGTGGTACTTACACTTGACTCTGGGCTGGCTTTGCAAGGAGGGTGTCATGTCTCCCAAATTTACCACAATTTTTTTTTTTTTCTTTTTCTACACCCTTAATTTACCAATGGCAAAAATGGATACAAGGCTTTCATATAATACTCCAATAACCTCCACATGCTTATTGGGTGACTATATATTTTTTTCTTCAACATAAATTTTTCCCTTATCATTTTTATTAAGAGGTTCCCTATGTGTATATAAATATATATATGTTATGGTTATACATGAGTATGGTATAAACCATATAACGCAAATTCGTTTTGCCTTGGACCCATCTTATTTTCAATTTGTAAAGGTGCTAATGGCATTCTCACGTTACCTCTTGGTCTTATCCAACCTTATGCATATTATGTTTGTTTAAATAATGAACTATGGTAATTGCACTTGACGTGGGAGTCGATTTTGTATAGATTGTGTGGCCACCTATGAACTAACTACATTAAATTGGTAGTACCATCGTATCATTTGATGTGGATTCATTCTCAGGTTTCCCGCCTCAATCCTTACGCTTCCGTGTTGATGATTGTTCTTTCTAGTTTTTTTTCCATATGTTTGTGTCCTTCTCATTTATGGCATTAACTCTCTGGTGTTAATTCTCGTAGGCCTCCACTTGACATTTCTTGATTTCCCCAGCCGTGAGTCATCAATCCGTTGTATGGTGCTCCGATGCGTGCCACCTATAGGGTCGAGATGTCTGAGGTTTTCGCTCCAACTTATGGTACTTATGGTTTACATTCTCTGGCATAATATTCATTTGCTTCTTTGATGAGCGGTGGTTGCTCTGGTCTTACGCTCCTAGTTCATTCATCTGGCATCCATGAAACTCTCAACGAGTTCTTCCACGACTCAGACTTACACCATGCCTGGTTCCCTTGGTAAGTTTTACCTCTAATATATATATTTTTTTCATCATTATAGTGCATTAAGGTTTTTTAAAGGCTGAGCTCTGGTTCAATTGTATACCTATTTTTCTTTGTGCTGAATGTATGTGAGTTTTACATGGTTAGTTCTCATATCCTGATAGAAGAACTTGCATTCGAGCTTGCATTCGAACGCCTATGCGTTTTGCTTCTCTTAGTTACCTTCCATAGCACTCATTCGTATCATTCGTTTTTCTTGTATTATGTTCTGAGTTTGTAATAAAATCTCGATTTGTTGACTGAAACAATTTTCTTATGCTTCTACCTCCTCGTCGTGACTAAGGGAACCATTTCTATTCGTCCTGAATCGACCTTCCCCTCGTCGGCTTGGCGAATTATTTTTATTTAGAGGTAAATGCCTCTCTAATCCACCTTTTACTAGAGGTACGCTTGCTAATAAAAAAATTCCTTAGAGTTTAATGCCAAATCGTTGAATTTTATTTTGTCAGGCCTCTTGGTTACATTGGCGTTTGGATTCGATCTGACCAGGTAACCATTTGTTCTTACATGCAAAGATATTAATTCGTTCATCTTGGAAGTTGTATAATGCATAATTCATTTTTTTTTTTTCGTGTCTCTTACTTGTGCAGGTATCATCACGTTTTGACTCTGCTCACAAACTTTTTTTTTCCGACTATTAGATTTTTTTAGGTAGGTGATCTGAGTTAATTTTTTCTTCTGGCATATCAGGGCCTCGGACTTCCCTGGGAGTCCTGCAAGGGTTTTGGCATTTACCATTCGTATTCATACCTCGCCTGTGTTTTATTGGAAATTTATGATTTTTCCATAGCATTGTTTTTATGACTGTTATGCTCATTTATACGAGGACTTGGGGATGTTGTTACAGCAGTAACCATATAATTTAACTCATGTTGTTATTTGCTTTGACTTACAAAGTCGGTTCAGATGTATTTTATAATGAGGACGGGTTCGCGCTAGTTTCCATGCCAGGAGTATTGATTCTAGCAGTGGTTTTTATTGTTATACTTTGGACTGTGGTGATGTATCTCCTTGTGACTACAGAAATGGTTTCACTGTTTACACATATTGCATCTACATGCTATATGTATATTTTGTGTGATAATATTGCTCCTTCTCTAACAATTTTACTAATGCTCCCCAAGAGCTGAATACTTAATTTCATGGCAATTAAAATTAACTCTTCTCCTTTTCCACTAAATTATGAACATTTAGTTAAAAGCTTGGCATCCTGTAACAATTATTACTTGCAGCAGTTAACTGATCCTATATCTATTTTAGAGTCTACTTTTAGTTTACATAATTGCCTTTACTCCTTTCTATTTAATCTATACCATGTTCATGCAGTGTCTAAAGTACAACCTATGTATTTAAAACACATTTATAGAGATAAAATTATATGTGCACTGGATGTGGGTCTTCACATTTGTTTAGGCATATGCATACTTTGTTGAAAATCTGGAAGGATGTATTATCACTGACATACATATATGTACCTAAGATTTTTTCTAAGTTTTTCCCAAGTAAAATCTTTCATTAGCATCTATTATAATAACATGAATGTCTGATTTAGAGCTTCTAAATTTTCTTTACACCTTGTACATATATAGAATCTCACCTGTTAAGTTTCATGTTATATTTCTCTTCCATGACACAGGATTTTAGTCTATTAACTGGTAGCCTCTGAATGAGTTTTATCTTCAAATTTCACAGTACTTATCATGCATATGTATATCAGTCATACAGGAGAATTTGACAATTATCTTTGTCCATAATGCAGATAAAAATGTATCTGTTCACAATTAACTCGCAGACTTTTATTAAATACACCCATTTACATGCGGATTTCTAGAGGAATACTCTACTTATTTTATCATTGTGCATTCTGCCTTCAGGGTATGTTCACATTATTGTAGCACTTAGTTATATTGTCACTGTTATTAAATTAATTTCACATCGTTAACAATTAAAAGTGATTTATATATATATATATATATATATATATATATATATATATATATATATATATATATATATATATATATATATATATATATATATATATATATATATTTAATAACTCATGAGCTTATTTGATTATATCATTTCCCATAGGGAACAGTTTCAATGTATGTCTATTTTCAGTTATATCTATTACCTATGAGGTTATCATGCTTTCTTTTCCTATATGCAACAGATATTTTATTAACTCAGAAGCAGATTAAAGTTAAATAACCAAATCATCTTTGGGGATAAAAAGTATCCTCAGATTTAAACCGCATTGGTTTAAAGTCTCTGCTGGATTCTCCCCATAGATTTTATTCCTACTACTATACAAACTTGATAGGGTTAATTCCTTCTATACACTTCTGTTAAATGTAGGAAATAACAACTTCATGATCTTAAGCTAACATAATACATATAACCCTTAACTATATTTCACCATAACAGATACTTTAATCATTAATAAAATTGTGAACATACCACTTCTGCAATTGACCAACCTCCCATCCTTAGAGTTCTTCTGTCCTCCAGAACTCACCCCCGAGCTGAGATCATCTCCTAGAACAGACCAACCTCAATCTGTTCTGGAGTAGCTGATTTAAGCTTATGCTCCCCAAACCTTGTTTCTAATTCTGCATCCAGAATTACAGGATGCTTTTCTTCTTGTTTGCCTAGGCTTCCCTTATTTAGGGACTTTTAAAGCTGATTTATGCTTTTCCAGCTTTTTACCTCTTCCCAACTACTCTCCACCTCATTGGGGAAAATCTAGATTTTTCCTCAAAAATCTAAATTAGAAATAAATTCTTTCAAGGATTTTTGAAAGATTTTTGGGGAAATTCTTAGCCTCTTTCCATACCTCATGGATTTGGCTAGTGATCTCAAAATTCTCATTTGGTCAATATGCACATAATTTTTTATTTATTTTTCATAATTAAAAATTAATTACATCCACATCATACTTATCCAAAAGGGTCCACTCCCCTTTGGATTAAAGTTCAAATGTCTATCTTGAAAGAAAACATAAACTAGGGGTGTTATAGAGGGGTCAAAGGTATTAATGAGGGAGGCTTCCACGCATGGGGGAGCAGAGGGCGAAGCTGCAGGCGAAGCATTAGAGGCAGAGGAGGGCTCATTATCAGAGATGAAATGCCTGAGCACTGAGTCGCATTGCAGTCAAGCTAGAAGAGCACCTCTGACATTGCCACGACGTGGCTTATGTTGCTGGCGAGGTGCCATGGAACTGCAAGTGAAGCTGTGAGCGGAGCAGGGGCTAAGATGCTAAGGGTGGGCATAGCTATGAGGGAGAGCCGTGATGGCAGTGATAAAATTCTGATTGCAGGTGTAGCGCGGGATGATAATACAGGATGGAGGGAGCAGGGGAGGAATTAAAGCCTTGATCCTCGAATAGAGAACCCAGTTAATGGTATGCAAAGGCATTAACTGCATTAACTACCACTCGGAGCTAAAAGGTGTCGGAATCCATTCATGGCACCGTCGTTTCAGACTAAGGAGTTTCATCAAATGTCGTTGGAGGGTGCTCCTCGCGCGTGGCTAGCTCGCCTGAGTTTTCACCCGGATCCGGGAGAGGTGTGGATGGAATTTATTCTGCACAGATGAAATCAATTTTAAATTATTTTGCATTGAATACTTTCACAAATTTGGTTGTGTGGGAGAGCAGTTGTATAGAGCTATGAATCTATGCAGAATAAAGGATGTACGAATGACAGGGTATTATCAGGAGGACGGGGGTGCAAAGGGAACTTTATTTTGTGGACACATAGTTAATTTAACTATGAACATAAAAATTAATTCTTAATGTAATAATGTTTCACATTTTCTGTTACATATATACAAATTTACTTAATATACAAATTGATTAAGGTAAGTTTCTTTCGATTTTCATTTTGTACAATGAAATTTTGTGGTAAAAACATTAATTATTGAACATACATCTGTCTTCACACCCTTTCTGTCACAGATTGTTTATCCTTCCTATGTATATTACAAAATTAGACTATGTTATGCATAGATACAAAAAATTGTGAATCCATAAGGATGTGTAGAGGATGGGGTATGTGCGGGAGAACATGTGCAGACACGAAATTTTAAAATACAATTTTGCAATTTTTTTTTTTTAACAGATTTAACTACGTGGGAGAGCTGTTGTAGAGAGCTATGAATATATTCTAAATCAAGGATGTGAAAGTTATGGAGTATGAATCTTTGTGCGATGAAAGACGTGTGGAGGATAGAATTTGCGTGAGATAACTGGGGTTTGTGCTAGTGGCTGTAGAATTTTCCTGGGTGTCAAAGTGCATTGAATCTGTATTAGTTGAGTGTAACAAAAAGTTTCATCCACAGTGTTGTGGTTTTTTAGATAAATTTCACGTTGGCAGATTTCATTTTCTAGAAAGGATTTGAAGTATTCATGATTTACAAAATCAGATTTGTACATTTTTAGAGGAAAAACCCTATCTGCTATTTACATAATCAATCTTGTTGATGAGTGTGTTGTTGCTTCAAAATAGAGGAAATAACAAAGAGACTTGAATCTCCAATCGTTTGCGGCTGAAACCACTTTCTCTTTCTCATTTTTTCTTTGCATTATCACTTATGTATTTTACAATAACTATTTAAATGGCACCAAGAAATGGCACCCCAATGGGGATTTCTGATTTAATTTTCCCTTAATTAAATTGGAAGAGAAATTGTAATTTCATCTCATGATAACTTGTATTAGTTAACTAAGTTATAATATGAAAAATCGAGTTGAGGGTCAGAGAGGAGGCATGTAGAGTTTTCCCATGACTTAAGGGGCTCGAGTTACAACTATTTGTGAGTTGTAATTAGTTAACTCAACTAATTGAGTTAAAATCAGTTTAACTAGTTCTGACTGAGTGATGAGCTAGTGAGAGGTCCAGTGAATTAAATATTATTTAATTCAAAAGTAGTGATTAATCAATTAACTGATAATTCGCTATAAATAGTTGTTGCATGGCAGTTCTAAGGAAGGCCCAGTTGAGAGTGAGGTTAAAGGGATGATAACTATTAGTTATATAATTAGAAAATTGTACAGATTAGTTATATTGTCATGTGGAGGCCAAGGATGCATTTTTCAATTAATTCAAGGGAATTTCCTATTTAATAAGGTG
Organism: Pinus albicaulis; assembly: GCA_034641835.2. Taxonomy (NCBI): domain Eukaryota; kingdom Viridiplantae; phylum Streptophyta; class Pinopsida; order Pinales; family Pinaceae; genus Pinus; species Pinus albicaulis. The sequence goes on from JAXQQM020084561.1 coordinate 205,680, forward strand.
AAAATTCCTCCAATAATGTGTGAGAAAGGTAGGTTGAACAGAGGCTGAGAATTGGTTAAGTAATTGAATGATTTTTCCTAGATTAGAGTCAGACAGTTGCCAAAGTGCAGGAGTTTCTCTCAGAGAGAAAAAATTGTATTGTTTCATGTTCTTGACTTTATACAAAATATAGATAAAGGGTTTTAGGCAGTATTTTTTCGCTATATACATATGTGTTGTGTGATTGATTATCTCTTTCTCTTACTTGTTATGTGATTGCGAGATCGTGTTTTGTTTCCATAAATTGTAGAAGGGTTCAATATTTTGTTTTAGTACATTACAAGATTAGTTTGAATCTCGTTGTCATATTTTCTACATGGTATCCGAGCACCACAAATCACAATCAGAAGAGAAGAAAATAGTTTTTTTGATCAGGTTCGAATTTGCAGATTTATTCTTCAGGATCCAATAACAGATCAAGATGTCTTTCAATGGCTTGACACTCGAATATGCACTAGATGGAAATTTGAATTACATAGCATGGAAGGATAGGATGGAGGTAGTTCTCGAGGAAAACAGACTGAAGGCTTTCGTAGATACTATTATCCCTCGACCCGCAACAAAATATTCTCAACTTTTTGATGCATGGAAGAATAATGTAGCAAAGGCGAGAAGGATCTTATTAGAGGGAGTTCGAGATCATATTTTCTCGAGTCTCCATGGGAAGGAAAATCCATATGTTATGTGGAAGGCCTTAACAGATCTGTATCCGAATAGTAGCGACCATAGGAATTTGGCACTGAAAGAGAAGGTCAGGAAGTAAAAATGGAGAAGGGTGACACAATCCAAAAATACTTGACAAAGCTGACTCAGTGTTAATGTGAGCTTGGAAGTGTTGGGATAATGGTTGCCTCAAATGATTTGGTGAGCCTAGCTCTTTTATGCCTTCCCAAGAGCTGGCATAGCTACCAGTTCTCTGTGAATGGGAGGGAGAATCTATGAGATTGGGAGTGACTATGGTTTGATCTGTTACAAGAAGAAATTCGGCAGAGCACCAGAGATGGATCCTCTTCAAAGACTAATGATGAGGAGAATTGTGCCTTGGCTAGAAATGCGAAGAAAGGAAAATGGAAGGTGTCCCATTCCAAATCTGAGTCTAGTAAGGCAGTATAAAAAATCCACTTACCACAACCTTTTTTTTCTATTTATAGCATAATTTTTAAAATTGTCGTTAACCACTTTCAATAAATTTGTCACTATTCGACGAATTCTGACATTATATTTTCTGTTATTATTTTTAATTCGTCACTATTTGACGAACTCTATCATTATCTGTTCTATTGTTATTTTTTAATTCAAAATTGATGAACTCAGGCATAGCATTTTTCTGCTATTGATTATACTTGTCTTACTTATCAAATTCATAATTAGTTTTCCTTGAAAATTCCACTTGACGATACTTCATCATTATCTTATTCTATCATAACTGTAATTATAATATTTGCATTAAATTTAGTATAACCCATCCACATTATACCTTCCATTTTATCTTAACCCTTTTTATATACCTTTCAACACATTTATTTTAACTTCTAAACTATATGTATTATAGTACTCTATGTCCAAAGTACCATTCTCAATATAACACCCATGCTACAATCAAAGGTATATCAAATTGATTTAATCCCTTTTTTAGCATCATGTACAAATATATTAATAAATCTATATCCAACGTTTGTGATATTGATTTATATACCATGTTAATCAATTCGAAATCTCGAATACATATAGGTAGGAAGATATAATATAAAGTTTGGTATTACCAATGTGGTTAATCTACCATTCATAAGAATCAACCTTATTTCATTTTAAAATTATTTTGCAAATTGATAAGGTTTCAAACTCCACGTTGTTAATACAATTCTTGATTTCCGACTTGATATATATATATCCCACCTTTGATTAATGTCTCTGTCAATTATTAAATGTAAGGATAAGCGTGTACTTGTTTGGTGATTCGGAATTTAACATCTGTAACTAGTATCTGCCATAGCTTTTATGTGATTGATATTTATCGGGATTTGACCCTTATTACAGTACCTCAGATTTAAATGACTTCACATGGCTCATTATCATTTGTGGTATTGGATTGAATCCATGTGTATGGATTGGATCATGTCGTATCCTTGTGGGATTTTACGACAACCTAACCCTACCCACACTTATCATTATTCATTTGGAAATTCTCTGCCTTGGGCTCTGGTTTTTGCAAACCCTCATTGCTCCACCACGTAGCCGTAAACTTAGGAACTATTATCTAAATGTTCATGTAGGTGAACACTCCTGCTATCCATTCCAAGTTTTTCATGGGCAAACCTGCGTAAGCTTCCAAGGCATTTTTAAGATTTAGGTAACATTTACGTTTGATTTTTATTATTCGTATGTCTTTCCTCTGAACCTTAATTCATTTGTTTTCTCTATAATTATATTCTATGCAACTTTTGAATTTTGTTTTCTGTTGTTTTCTTCTCTTAGGGTTTGGAAGTGATTCAACTTCAACATTTTTGCCTTTGGAGGTAATTTTACTCATCACGCAAAATGTATGGAACTTAACGCTATTTAAATACCGCAAGCATCTTCATATTCTTACGAAAACTATGGTGGAACTTAAATTACAATATACTATGATTCTTCCTTCTTGCACATTCATTAATATTAATGTATCTCTATAAGTTTAATTTTTATTTATAATACCTTATAGCTGGTATAATATATGGATATAGCTGTGACTTATTCCGGCGTATCAGTTTTTGTATTTCATCTTTGGAATAGTGGTTATAGTAGTCTTTGTAACTCATGCTAAAAAAAATGAATATTTTCTCCATGCGTTAAATATTTATTTCCACTCGAGTTATTTCCTTTTCGTTGCACTTGCTACGTTTCCTCTGTTTATGATTTGGGCTCTATCGTTTTCTGCGTTGGATATAATATCCATAGAATCCCTTTCGAATTTATCACCGATAAATTTTGGGATTTATTGCTCGTTTACAAGCTCAGTTTAACAAAGATAATTTATGCCTTGCCTATTCCACAATAAACAAAATTCATTTATTAATTTGGTTATGCCATCTTTTTTTTTTATTTTATCTTCAGGCAATTGTGGTAAATCGAGCAAAGTTTTGCTTTCTACAGAATCCTTTCTCGAATTCCTTTATTTCTATTTTCGTACTATAACTTTGAACACTTTGGTATATATATTCTATAGCTCCATTTAATAAATTTCTACTTGAGACTTTGAGGTTTATAAATCTTCATTCATAAAGTAACCACAATTTTCATCAGAATCTTCTATAATTAAATTGTTATATGTATTTGATATTATTTTGAATTTTGAATTAAATTCAGAACTCTTATTCACCCATGTTAATTATTCTTTGTTTAATAATATTCTTAACATTCTTTTCTTTAGGAATTTATCCTTTCCATTGAGGTATTTTAATTTATTGGTTTACAGATTCATTTTCTGTATAAAATTCTCATATTGTACTTATAAATCACATTCAAACATTATTGATTTTATTTTTTTAGAATTTTATTAATTCCCTCAATAAAATTCTCTTTTGTACAAGAATAAATTCATCTATTCTTTAATTGGTAGAGTTCCTCAGATGCACTCTATCTATGAAATTAAAGGTTTTCTTCTTTCCCTTTTGTAACACCCCTAGTTCTATGCTTTTTAATTGACATGCAAATAAGTCCAAAAGGGGAGTGGACCCCAATGGAGAATTATTATGTGGATTTATTTATTTAAATATTTATTAATAAAAAATAAATGGAATATTTATGTGTGCACTATGACCAGATGAGATTGGAGATCATAAGCTTGATCCATGAGGATATGGATAAGGCTAAAAATTTCCCAAAACCTTTCAAAAAGCCTTGAAAGGAAAAATTCTAATTTAGATTGAAGAGGAAAGTAGTTGGGAAGAGGAAAAAAGCTAGAAAAGAAGAAAGCAGCTTTAAAGTCCCTCATTGAGGGAAGCCTAGGCAAAACAGGAAGAAAGCATCCTAAAATTCTGGACGCAGAATTTAGAAATAGGCTTGGGGAAAGCATAGCTTAAGTAAGTTTCTCCAGAACAGATTGAGGGAAGTCTGTTCTTGGGAGGATCTCAGCTCGGGGGTGAATTTTGGAGATAGAAGAATTCTATGGTTGGGAGAACTGGTCATAGGAATAGGTATGCACACTTAAAGTAAATTATTTCCATTTCTGTATATTTTTCTAGAAATGGATAAATTCTTAATTGAATTAATTAGATAATTTTTGAAATAATGAGACGATAAATATCCCATGCATTTAACAGATTTGGTTAGGTAGGAAGTTCTGAATCTGTATAGTTGCATGGGGAAAATCTGGGAAGAACCATCAACTAGAATGTCTAAACTGTTGAGGGGTTTAAATCTGGTGATAGTTATCTCCCTGAAGTTTATGAAAGTTAGTCCAAATAAAACTTTTTGAAACTAACTGGATTATTTTAAATTTCTGCATTTTTACTTTCAAATTTCATTTTCTACAAGAAAGTCATGAAATAATTGTTGTATTAAACAATCTATATTAGAACCATATTCATATTACTGTTACATGGAAAAATGTAAATAATGAACATAAATACATAAAATAAATCTTAAGATTTATATGTAGAAATGTCTCTGTCCATAAGACACAACAAATAGATTTTATTTCATAATGTATTATACTTCTCTTTAAGAGATTTAAACTATGATTACATAAAATGAGAACTCATTGGAAATTGTAGGAAGAACAGAGATTTAAATTAATCTTGTACAAGAATGAATCCTAAAATTTTGGGGTTGAAACATTATTGAACTAATGAGTATTATTGGAAATTTTAATCCTACAAAGGATAAATGACCAGGAGCAATGTAGCATATAAGAGCTAGTATTATTACCAGAAAAAGATTATAATCCAATTTTTAAATTATATGCAAAGCAGTAAAGAGTATAATTACTTAAGAAGTGGGATTTAAAAGAAGTTACAATGAGATAACTGTAGTAATATTAGTAGTAGTATTGCTGGAAAATATTTTTTATAATCAGTGAAGACATTTTCGTTTTGACATAAAACTATGATTGAGTTTTCTTGAAAAAAAAAAAATTACAAACTATATAGACTTAATTAAATTTACTAATATATATAGACATATATCCACATATATGGATAGGAGCATATAGAAAATTTCCAAGTGATCATAGATTAATTCCAGTACAGGAAAGTCAATTAAATGTACTTCTGAGCATTCTAATTATACTTTAATATTCTAGTGAATAAAAGGAGTATGATATTGTCAAGAATCACATTTAGGTATTTCATTATCTATGTTCAGAAGCAAGGAAATTAAATAGTAAGTTGATAGTTGGGATTGAGTAAAACCCTCAGTATGAACGACATAATAGTATACTGGGTTTTGAAATTTAATACCAGACAGAATATAAAACAGAGAAACTGAAGAAATAACCAAATACTGTGTAACGAGATAACTCGGAAAAAAAACGAAAAAACAAAAAAAAACAAAATGGTAAGGTTCAGTCCATATACATAAGCACTGGCTACAGCCATGCTGGAAAAGTTGAATAAATTTCCTTGTAATTCTGCTTTCGTTAACCAAGGGGCTAATAGTAGTAAGAGTTCTACAAAACCCAAATGGTAAATAAAACTGTAAAATCCAAACTACACATAGCCATGATGCATAGACCGACCTGTGCAAAGAGCATAGAATTAGAGTCGAAGAGGATAAAAATGGTAATGAACAGAGTGAAACTTCTGGAAAGGAAGGGTCAAATGGAACTGGGATTATTACCTGCACTACAAACCATATAAACGATGTGTTAATCCAAAATTTCATCTAAGAACAACAAAATATATATATGTATTGTGTAATAGTAAACGAAAGGTAATGGAATTAACTATGGAGAGAAAAATGATTTAAAATCATTGTAGAAACAATTGAAGCCTTCGAGCATGATATTGTGATTTCATTTCCTAAGCTACACACGATACAAAATGATTGGTTGATGCATAAGACAGGAAATTCCAAGTTTAATAAACAAATGATGGAAATGATAGGTGAAATAGATGTTACCCAAATTGAAATTTAAAAAAAAAAAAAAGAGAAGGGGTTTTTGAAAAAATTCAAGAAAAACAAGAAATTCAGTTAGCAATCTCACTGGAAAATTCTTACGAGAGTTTGGTCAACGAACTGAAACCTTTAATGAGTGATATGTAACAATTTTGAAATTATCCAAATCTGCCGTAGAGGCAGTATGAGGATAATAAAATGTTACGCAGAAAACAAAAGATTTAAAACCGTCAGAGTATTGAATAATACAGAAAGAAACTTCAATTTAAGCCACGGTGAAGTGAAATCAAAGTAAGACAGATGAACTGTAATATTTCAAATTAATAACATGACAACTAAAGAAATTTTGCAACGAAAAATCAAGACGACAACCCAGAAATGTAAATCTCAGAGCTAAGGAAAGAGTGAATTGCTTACCATTTGAACTGACGTAAAATTCTGAAGGGATATTCATGATGTAACTTCATCGCAAACTGGAGTGGACGCAGAAGGGATAAGACGTCTCCCAGAAAACCATCGCGAAGAAATGAAACAATAATACATTGAAGTTTCGTCTTAAAAACCCAGTGAACCGGGTAAAACACTAAAAAATGTCTCAACCCTACAGGGGGCAGCATCTTAAATGAGCGTGTTCTGTTGAAGGGACAAGACGGGGAGATAAACAAGAAAACCAAGCTACTAGCCTACAAAATTTAATGTATATGTCCAGAAGAGTAAATGCATTAAATTTTGCAACATATAACCAGTTCCGAGGAATCACATTGAGTTCGAGGTTTGTAGGTGAAACAGTTGTATAGATAAATGAATGTCAAGATCACTGTCAAGTAGTACTGCCTAATATCTAGAATCTCCCGATGAAAATATCCGGAATGGCCACGTACTGTACTCGATCCTTAATGCAAAGGTTCTTGCGATACGTTACCCCTGTGAAAAGGTGGATTATTGATAATTTAAACCAGACGTAATGTTATAAAACAAAATTGTATGGGATTCAAATTAAAGGTTGTATTCAAATCCAACTGCGATATGATATAAATCAAAATCCATAACTTGTGACATACATGTATAAGTTAAACTACTTATTAACTAATTGCCAGGATAAAGTCGAGTTGGATAAATTGTTTTAGAAAACTCAATGATGAACAAAACAACCAAGATATATCCAAAGTGTATTAGTATCACGTAAAAGTTACATTAACTATATATCAAAACCATGTTACAACGTTGCGAGAATGTAGATTCGAAATTTAAATCCATAAAAAAAAAAATTTGAATGTTACAGGAAGGAAATCACGATGTGACAATGATTTTATTTATATTATATGGAATATAAATTAGTAGAATTAAGTTAGATATTTATATAAACATGAATAATGAATTTAAGATAAAAGCATAAGAAATCGACATGAAATATTACATGTACCATTAAACAGATTTTCATAAATATTTATATTCAACATTTATATAGAGATGTATGGTTAATAAGTGATAATATAAAATAAAGGCCTTGTGGTGGTGTAAAAATAAAAAGGGGCCTTGTGGAAATTAGAATTAATGATTAATGGAATGAATCAAGGAAAAGGTGTTAGTATTTTGGAATGAGAATTTATAAAATGCTAATGACAAAAACTAAATATATATATATATATATAACCCATATGATAGTTCGAGCTTTATAAACCCATATGGAAAATATTATATGGGAAAGATTTCAATTCGATTAGAGTAGAAGGGAAGTATTTAGGGTATATTAAGGGAGAGTAATAATGAGTAAAGAGGAATGATGTATTAATCCTACCATTAATATATGGTATATATTGGGATATGAATATAATAATGTCAATTTGTATAATTGCATACAAGACATTCACCCTATACTTAAATGTTATAATTGAAGATGAGGAGAGTCCTTATTTAAATTAGAATAATTAAGTATATATATATATATATATATTTTGAGGATGAAAGGTAGAGTATAATTGTTTGGTAAAGAGGCAAGCCTCATATCCTCATATGTATATATATGGTTATAAATTATGGGTAAATCTTAATAACATTAATGCACTATATAGACTTAGGTCTAGTTTAATAGTGCTAAATGAATATGAAACCATGGATAAATTCTTAAATAAAAGTAAGATTTTCTTCGAGTAAAGTAAGGAACCAAAATATTTAAGAGGAATAAAGGTATCAAGTTATAATAGTCCATATAGAATTTCCCATAAATCTCTGTTGAGAAAGGAATGTCATTCTCATTATTTTACTCTTACAGTAAATATATTATCTAGAAGGTGCCCCTCACAATATTATCTAGAACGATATTTTCTCTCAGAATTAGACTAAGGGCTAAGGGGGTTAAGTCACACTACAAATATATCGTTGGCAGATATCGTCTAATTGTGCCAAAAAGATAAGTGCAGCACAGAAACAAATTTTTTTTTAACTATGACGAACCACTAGAAAAATAAAAGATGAATAATATGTAGAAAAAAAAAAAATTGTGGATGAGAGGCGTTTCACCTTTTGTCAATTAAATTTCCTCTTCCTCTTCTATTTTCGTCAACTTCTTTCACCAATGGTTTTTCCGCATTTGTATATACAGGTGTAATATTACTGTCTAATTAAGAACAATAAGGTAATAGTTTCATACTTATTTTATATTTTCCCTTGAGTTACGTATTTATGTCTTTAATTACTTTTCAAGACAATTGTATTCATTTTAACTCACTTATATTTTTGTCTGTATAGGTACTCCACATAATTCCATGTACATGCTTACAATTTTAATTAATCCTCTGTAAAATCCTAAGTACTTCCGTCACTCATTCCTTGGCATTAGATTATTATTTCTTCTATATAGGTTGGTCTATTTCACTTTGAAGAATCAAGCCTATATAATCCTGAATTGTGTTAAATTTTATAATCCTATTGTACTGTTTATTTGGGACTATGAATTTTGTCTATAATTTATGACATAATTAAATTGTAATATATGTAGAATACAATATCATGACTTAAATTATTGCAGTATAATAATATATACTCATTCTCAGAAATTGAACTGATATTTACTTTCATGTATTTGTTTTCCTCAGTTTAGTCTTTTAAGCCATTTCTGAAATAATGCAATAATTTGTATTTGTATCCAAACTTGTTTTATGATAACAGATATTGTTTGGAATGAACATATTCATGTCAATATTACTTTACTGAAAAATACACTAAGTTTAATTCTTTCTAATGTATTTATTTATATTTTATGTATTTATAGTAATATTATTTACCACTTAACCTCATATTTAAAATTATTAATGGGGTTTATATATTCTGAGAGTTGGTTTATAATTCTATTTGTCTGTGTAACCATACAGATCAACTACTATTTCTATAGTTGTTGTATGTTAAATACATCAGACTATCTAACTAAATTTTATACAAAAATTCACCATCTTATACAATATTTAATCATGCATTAAATCAAATTTCTTACACACTTCCATCTAACAGAATTAAATCATAACTCAATAATAATAGATAATCTCAAACTTTATGCCATACTAAAATTCACAACAAAGAATTGAATTTCTTTGTGAATACCAATTTTGGTAAGACTATTTTCCGCCCAACCTTGAGGTTTCTCTCCACAGCTCCCCCCGAGCAGAGACCAATCTCTCCAAAGTGTAGACAACCCCTTTTCTACCCAGGAATGGATTATTTAATCTTGCTTTCCCTTCAACATGTTTTCATAACTGCGTCCAATTAATGAGGATGTTGTTTTCCTTTTTGCCTAGGATTTCCTCTTTTCTTTCCACAAAAGTACTTTAAAACTAGCTTTTTCCTCTTTCTAGTTTTAATTCACCTCTTCTCAGTAACTTTCCACTTTACTGAGGTATATTTTTATATTTTTATCTCCAATCTAATATTCAATTTTATTTATTTATTTTCACCAAGGATTTTTCAAGAATCTGGGAAAGTCTTAGGAATCTTATCCATCCTCATGGACTTGAAATCCTAGTCTCCATTTATACTCTAGTATTTTCACAATAATTAAAATTCCACATTAATTTAATTTAAAATAATAAAATATTTCCACAATAATTGTTTTCCTTTAGGTTCACTTAACCTTTAGGTTTATTCAATTCTTAATAAAAGTAGTAAAATTAGGGATATTAAAGGTAGGCAAGAAGTGAGACTTGTCAAAGGTAAAATGTTTCAATTGTCATGAGCATGGACACTATGCCACAAATTGTCCACTAAAGAAGACCCACAAGAAGGCCTCGGGAGGAGCAGCAGGTAAAGCACTTGATTCACAGTTCGAGTTGGATTTCACTCTCATCGCATGCATGGTGTCATCGGTGATGGGTTCTGTGTGTTACTTGGATAGTGGAGCTTCATTCCATATGGCCAGAAACAAAGAATTATGCAGTAGCTTGAAGGAGAAGGATCTCCAAATGCACATAGAGATGGGTGAGGACAAGAGGTATAGTGCTACCGGTGTACATAAAAGTACCTTCCAGTGGGAGTCAAGTAATCCACTCACATTAAAAGATGTCATGTATGTTCCTAGTTAAAAAAAAATGGTTTTTGTTGCTATGTTGGAATATTGTGGCTATGATGTGATCTTCAGTGAAGGAAAGGTGTTCCTTCATCAAAAAACCATGTGACATATGAAAAATATTTGGGTTTGAGTAGAGAACTCTACAAACTAGATGTAGAAGACTGCGCAATGTTGAGTAGTAAAGCATAAAAGGTGGAACGTTGAGGCATCAGTAAGTTATGGAACAGGAGGTTAGGTCATCTACACCACAGCACTTTGAAGATCATGCACCAGATTTCTACAGGACTTCAAAAGGGTGCACTTGCACGCAGAGAAACACGCAAAGGGTGTACATTGGGGAAGTATACCAAGGCCACGTTTCACGATAAGAAAATTCGATCAAAGGCCATCCTTGAGAGAGTTCACTCAGACGTGTGTGGACCGTTCTCGACAACTTCCACAACAAAACATAGGTATTATGTGATTTTTGTTGATGATTTTTCAAGAAAGTGTTGGATTTTCTTGATGCAAAAAAAGATCAGATGTTCTCCAAGTTTTGTGAGTTCAAGGAACTTGTCGAGAAATATACAGGGAAGAAGGTGAAGGCTCTGAGGAGCGAAAATGGTGGAGAATATATCTCTAAAAAATTCAAGTAATTTTGTGCTTCAGAAGGAATTCTAAGAGAATTGATAGTAACTCATAACCCACTAAAAAATGGGGTTGCATAAAGACAAAACATAACGATTATGGGAGTAGCACGAGCTATGTTGCATGATCAGGGCCTACCATTGCATCTGTGGGTAGAACCATGCAATATAAGAGTATTCGTGCAGAATCGTAGTCCTCATCGGATACTTAGCATGAGTACACTAGAGGAGGCTTTTTCAAGTAAGAGACCAGATGTATCGTATTTCCATGTAACCAAAGATGCTAGGAATAAGCTAGAGCCAGCAACAAAGTTGGGGATATTTTTGGGGTACGATGATACAAAACACAACTATCGAGTGTATTTGCTAGCACACATGATGAAAATTGTCAGAAGAGATGTGGAATTCGGTGAAGATAAAGTCATATGATTGTCCCTTGAGAGGGAGCTTTAGTTGCATGCAATTGAGGAGATCTTAGATCCTAAATAAGAACCTTAGGATGTGGAGCAGTCACAAGGATATGAATAGAAAATGGTAGAAACTACTCATGCAGAGACATCTACGGGAGATGGAAGGAAGCACACCAGAGAGACTGACATATTATTTCTAAATGCGAGAGATAATGTGGGAGCACCCACATCATAGCGTAGGCAGAGAAGTTCCTCAGAGCAGTACATTGGATACATGGTTCTTATGAGCAAAGGTAACTGAGATATAGCCTATTAGACTCCTATACCAATAGGTGCCATTTTTCATGATTGACTTGATGAACTATGCTATATGTTCAAACATTTTTCATGTTGTAAAGGTGTTCCATATTTTCAAAAAAATCAAAAAATCAAAAAATTTAAAAATTGTAAAGAGGGTATACCCTAAAAGAAAAATCAAAGGGTAAAAAGAATAAAAATGTCCAAAAAAGTAAAAGAAAATGAACCCCAAACAAGAAAAGGCCAAGGAAAGTGTGCAAGTCTAAATGCCACTGCTTATTGCTCTGATGTAATAAACAAATTGTGTGCAACTTGTATTTTATGCCACAATTCATGAATAGTCAAACTGTTTAAGCTTGGCTAGTTCATTTTTCAATTCCATGTTGTAGAATAGAGAATAAATATCTGGCCAAACAGTTTAATCTTGGCAGATAAGTAGATAGGTAGAGTAAATAAAAAGGAGCTCAACAGTTTAATCTGAGCCCTTGGATGTAATAAGTGTAGACTTAGGTAGGCTTGCCATGTAAAAGAAAAAGAAAAGTGTGATAAGGGTTTGCCAGTCTAAGTGCACCCTAATAAAGGAGAAAAAATGGTAGAGTAAAGTAGATAGGGTAGGTAGATAATGTTGCAAATTTTCATTTGATGAATGATGGTGTTAAAATGTGTTAAGAATTTAATTTCATCACAAGTGTAAAGGCAGAACACTACATTGGCAGAATTTCAAAGCAAAGAAAGGTCAAAATCATTAATTTCCCCTCTCATTTTCCCCAAAGATTTTACTAATTTCCCTAAGCACTAAGGTATTTGAAGATTAAAGGGGCTCAAGGCATTTCCTTGACTTTTGGAGGGACCGAACCCTCGGCCCAATAATTGAAAAGACCTAAGTACTTGAAATCATCCATTATCACATTCATTCATCTTTTAAAAATCTTTTCCTAAGTAAAAAATCCCATTTTACTTAGGAAAATCTTTCAATATTTCATGAAAAGCCCTCAAAATCACTTTTATTCTAAGTCTAAGTGATGAAAGTATAATAATGCCATTTACTTTTGAATCTTCACTTTCTTGGTTATATTTAAGTATTTTGAGTTTACATTGTTCCATTGTCATATTAACTCTAATTTATATATTAACTCCCTATGAAAATCACCTTTTCCTATTATATATAAATCCTTTTATAGTAATATCCCCAAAACCCTTATATTATGACTTTTTAGCCAAAGGTATTTAACTCCTATTTATTCAAATCAAAAACCCACAATATACCTCCTTTTGGCTAAAATATAACATTAATTCTATTCCCGCCCCCTATGGTAAGAAAATCACATTGATTTAATTATCATATAATAAAAAACATTTAAACATATGTATATATGTTTAAAACAAAAAATAAACCCAAAGTTTAATTAAAACCAAACTTTGAAAATAATCCGTCCCCGCGCATTTTTCATCTCCGACCATACAAAAGAGATTAATTAATCCTTACGATTAATTAATGAATTCAACCCGCCAATCAGATCCCGCCCGATGAGTTTATTTAATGAATAATTACATTGGGCCCACGTCATTAAAACTCTGCCATCTCCCTGTCCTGTCGACCGTCCGATCGCCCCGTCAAAGATCTACGGCCCTCATCCATTGCGCTGGCCATCTGCGTACGAAAGATAATGCGCGATGGCCAAACGGTTTTCAAACAGTGTCGTGCTACATGTCAGTCGTTGTATCGCATCGCTGCCCTTCCACCTAAAACCGCCTTCTCTCATAAGCGTTGCGATAGAAACCGCTTACCACCTTTCCGCTCGTGACATATCCACTGTACCATGCTGACGTCATCCAATAAAATAATAAAAAATTCCGCCACCCATTGACTTTGTGAATAAAACGAAATAAGCCCGCGTTTTTCATTTTTTCATTCACAGTGAATGACCAAACTCCCATGCAGTAAAACCCTTTGTAACCCAGCTGCACTACCTGAAGCCTCTGTTAACCAATTCGAGCATGGTTTACCTCCCAAAAATCATTCTAGATTCACTCCACAGACCTCTCAAAATCAAATGAAACCTTTTCAACCTCCCCTGCAAACCAATTCTTTCTTAACAATTTGTTTTGTTTTACAGGTGATCAGAAGACCACATCCTTGGATAAACAGTCTTAATACTAGTCATAAGACTTGTTTACTCCAAGAGTGTTATCAAATCTATTCAAATAGAGATGGAAGATAAAACATACAGTTGAAAGACAAGCAAAGGAAACAGGACATTAAACGATTTACTATTGAAACAGAAAGTAAAAACCTAAACTACACATTGAAGGTAAAAGAACACAGTAAAGAACAGTTAAAGAGTATCAGTGGTTAAAGTGTATCAGGTAAAAGTCAGAGTGAAAGTTAAAATGAAGTTACAGAGCGGTCAAAGCTAAACAGTAAAAGTAATTACAGAGGCAGTAAAATGGTAAAAAGAGATGAAATTAATTTCACCAACATTGAGTTTTATCTAAAGTGAAAGTAAAATAGTTAAAAGAACAAAAAGGTGAAAAGATGAAAAACACAACAAGAAGGAACATTTTTGCAGAAATTTCATGTTTTATTCATTGTTTTGCAGAAACTATTGTGATCAATCCAAGATGAATTTTGCAAAACTAAAGGAGTTTTATGTTCTTAAGAGGACCATATACAAAAACCTCTCTCACTTTTCTAACAAATATTATGGTTTTGGAAATATTAAACAATGATGGAAAGCACTTTTTGCAGAAAATACCAGTTAAGTCATCATTTTACAGAGGAGATTCTGGTAAATAAAAAATACATCATAGAAAAATAAAGGAGGTTTTGGTTCCTAAGAGACATATCTACAAAAACCTATCTCACTTTTTTCACAGTGATTTCAGAATGAGAGATACATGCACATCTTTACAGGTTATTGTTCAGACTCTGTAAAACTCTGTTTTACACATATGTTTGCAGAGCCTTTGGTGCACCGCTGGAGAGGAATTTGGGGAAACTGAAAGAGGATTATCGTACCAACATATTAATCTACAATAACCTCTTTCATGTTTTACATATCTATTACGGATTGAGAAATAAAAAGGTCTCATTGGACCCCAAATTTGCAGAATTGTTGGAGCAGAATTGCACAAAGAAAGGAAGCAGTTAGTGACTTGGATGTCTCATCATCAACTAAGAGTTGGATCAAATTCGAATTCTCCTCTTTTTAATCACCTATCCATACAAAATAGTTCCAAATAGATGCATTAGTTTGAGTGTCCTTTACTTAAGTCCTATTTATGTAAAATAGTTGGAGAGATTTGTGAACTAATCTTGATATTTTTTCAAGATATTTTAGTTTAGAATTTGTATAAATACTTCACTCTTGCAAGTATTGAGGGTGGATTCTTCTTCTTTGCTGTAACATTGACTTTTGGAATAAAGTTCTTTTGGAGAAATTTATTTGTAGCTTGCTGGATGATGAATTGAAGCTCAAGACTTTTTGCAGGATTCATGTGTCAAATTACGGACCAATAAGTCATTTCTATCCCGTGTTTTAAGTTTTTCTATCTGTTTATTATATCATTGTGTTCCATTTCCGAATAATTAACAAAAAGGATTAAATCAGAAATTGCTCAAGTGTACTCTGATTTCAATTGTTATTATTCTAAATGTTTTTCTTCTAAATTGGTTATAAACAATGAATTCTTAAATGCTCTTGTTTCACTAGTTTAAGCATTCTGATTGTTTAGTAAAGAATACTTAATTTATCTTTACTGCTAATCATTCATTTTCCCTCTTTAAATGTGCTGAAAGATTCTCAATTGCCTTTCATCCATTTTAAAATCATCCCATTTCACTTTAGATCTAAAATTGTTCTTTGTTTGGCTATCTTGCCCTGTAAAGCCATCTTTTGGTGATAAACTTAATCCAGTGAAGCCATCCTCTTGACTTTATAGCCCAATGGCCTGAAATACTCAATCTTGCCCTCAGTTGGCAGATTCCACCATTAAAATTCAAACAAAAACCCTGGACTTATAACTAGCCTAATATTTTCTAAGAAAAAAGCTAAATTTTAAAGAGAGAGCCCTCTCTGGATACAGATTGGCTAGATTCTGTATCAAAAGGTTGGTTTGTGGTTACCTCGGATCCCTTTCCTCTTCCAACAACTTCAAGGAAAATCTGAGTGATAACATAGTGGCGACCATACTAGGGAACTGAATCATTTTAATTGTTACTATTGTTTGCTTATAAGCTACAGAAAGAGCCTGAAGATCAGCCAGGTAGCCTTTGAACTTCTTTTGCTCTGCAATTGCATAGTAAATAAATGCTGCTTTAGTCTATCTCTAGTCTAGCTTATAAACTGAACTTTGGTTTCAAACATTCAATCAGTTTCTCTAGTTCAATAAATCTTTAAGAAAATTTAAATCCAATATTTGAAACCTCTTAAAGAAATTATAGAAGTTGTTTTGAAAATTTATTAAAAAATAAAATAATCATAAAAATACTCAAAGTTTGGTTTCCTGAAGAACTAACTTTTTCTTCAAAATTGTTTTACAAGTTCAGATCTGATCTATGATGGTGGACAGTGATCAGACACACAAAGGTTAAAATCATCCACCTGGCGACTCCAAATCAATTTCACAATGAAGACTCCACTGGAGGAATGAACCTCAAAGAACAATATGGAAAGATCAGGCTTTCAACTTGGATCTTAATCCAAGACATTATGTTGTTTCTCATTAAGAAATTTTTTCAATGTATATTGTATTTTATAGAAGATCTTAGATTAGTTTTTAGTTATTTTCCTTTGAAGATTGTAAATAATAATTCTCATAATCTCTTTGAGCGGCTTTCTTATGAATCTAATGATAATCATTTTCCAATTAAGAAGCCTCATATAGTCAAGACTGATCTTACAATCCCTGTACATATCCCCCTGCCATATAAAGTTCCAGGTAGATATAAGCCCCTTATTTTACCTCCTATACTCCATGATTTTCCTAAAAAATACTACAAGTATCTTCCTAGATTTGATGGAGAGAATGGTATCACTGCCCAAAAACATATTCAAGGTTTTGAAAATTATTTGGATTTATTTGAGATTGATGAAGATGATGTTAAAATCAAACTTTTTGCTCTTTCTTTGCAAAATAGAATAAAGAGTTGGTTCAAAAATCTGCCTAATGCTAGCATCTCAAATTTCCAGCAGTTTATCAAACTTTTCCTTGATAGATGGATAATCAAAGTTAATCATTTTTTGATCATGGAAGAATATAATCAATTAAAAAGACATCCAAATGAAACAATACAACAATTTTCTAACAGATTTAACCAAGTTTATTATTCATTGCCAGAAAATATTAGACCTCCTCATGATTCAGCTCTCTTGCATTATCCAAGTGCTTTTGATCCAGAAATAGAATTTTGATTAAGAGAAAGAGATCCAAAAACACTTGTACAGATGCAGAACATTGCAGTCGATGTAGAAATTAATTTGCAAATCAAACAGGAAAAGTTGAAAGTGGAAGAAGAGGAAAAGAAAAATATTGCAGAGGTAAAACTCAGCCTTTTAGTAAGAAAACTAGATGAAATAATACAGGAGATCACTATGAAAGAAGAATTTTTTATTCAAAATCACCATGAAGAAATAGAAGAGGTTGATAGCCATGAACAAATTCCTCTTAATTCAAATTATCATAGATTAGAAAATGGATTTACAAATGAATATGAGGAAGAGGAATTTGTTGATCTAATGTGTATGTTTGATGACATTCCTTCTTTTGCCTAAGTATGATCATTATAATGATAGTTATGTTTTCCAAACTCAAGATAGCTTTACAGAGAAATCAGAAGCTAGTTTGTGGGATGAAGAAACTCAGTTTCAGCAGATTGAAGATAGTGATCAGCCAGTACAGATCAGCCATGAGAGTGAGGAAGAAAAAGAAAAAAATGTGGAAATAAGTGAAGGTTCTTTACCTCTTTGTTTTGCTTGATTTCAATTCATTCGAGACAATTATCATGCCGTTAATAATCAGCAATATTTAGGAATTGTGATTGACAACAAAGAAAATAATGAAACTATTGATCAAGATTTTTCAGTTTCACAATTGCAGTTATCAGTTCTCATTGAAATAAATAATCAAATGACACAAAAAATTTCCATACCACTATGTTTTGAACCATTTCATCTTTTAAAGGAAATGTGGTATAACATATTTAATGAAAAGGATGAAAAACTTGTTGAAGTTCGTGAAGTCTCATGGAAAACTATATGCTATAGGTTACAGCCATTTTTCCAAGTTTTTCAGGATCCAATAGCAGATATGTTGAATATTGAAGGCATTCAAAGCATTCCTCTATTAACTAAATATGATTTTCAGAATCAAGATGATAAAGGATTCAACAGTCAAACATTACAATCAGTAGGAATATCATCACAAATCTTATCTGAAAGTTTGCAGGGAGATAAAGATGAAAATAACATTTTAGATTCATGGCATGGAGGCCATCCAGAATAGATGTACAATTGTTTAGATCAGTTAAACATCAGTGTATATATTTTGGAAGATCCTTTTGTACAGTTTCTAGAGTCAACAAAGGAAATCAAGTGTTTCCTTATCCTCTCATTTGTTGACAAGTTTCTAATAGCTTGTAGAAGTTCAATTTTGAGAATCAACAAGAAAATGCAACAAAATTTATCAAAGTACATAATGCTTGAATGCTTGCATTGGCTATTTCATTTTACTTAACTAGCAGTTGAACAGTAGATTGAGTAGGTAAATGAGTGCTAATAAGCTCATAGTTTTGAGCGTTTTTTTTAGTTTTCAATTTTCAGCTAGTTTTTCATTAAGTTGGTTTGAAAATTTTTGTGTGTTGTTTTAGTTTCAGATCAGATTTCTGGTTGCAGAAAAAGAACTATATTCAATTCTATATTTTCAGCCACAGCAAATGCATGTTTGAGATTGGAACAAGGCAGAAGATTTCCAACTGGGAAACACAGTTTGGATTGGATGGTGACTTGCTGGAGTTGAAGCCCGAAGAGAAGGCCCTAAGCTCCAGAGATTTTAATATCATACATAAAATAAAGCAACAAAAGAGAAGAAGATTACATGGTTCAAATTAAGACATTTTGAGGCATCTGACCTGTTGTTCTTGAATTTTCACCAGGAAAAACCATCCCCAAGTGGAGCTAGTGTTAGTCTCCTATACCAACAGGAGTCATATTTCATGATTGTCTTGATAAATTATGTAATATGTTCAAACCTTTTCTTGTTGCAAAGGTGTTCCATATTCTCAAAAAAATCAAAAAATCAAAAAATTTTAAAAAATGTAAAGAGGGTATACCCTAAAAGAAAAATCAAAGGGTAAAAAGAATAAAATGGTCAAAAAAGTGAAAGAAATGAACACCAAACAAAAATAGACCAGGAAAGTGTGCAAGTTTAAATGCCACTATTATTTCATTTTCTATAATAAGAAATTGTGTGCAGCCTGTTAAACTTTTGCCACAATTTATGAAGAGTCAAATTGTTTAAAATTGACGCATTCATTTTTTAATTTCATGTTGTAGAATAGAGAATAAATATCTGGCCAAACAGTTTAATCTTGGCAGATAAGTAGATAGGTAGAGTAAATAAAAAGGAGTTCAACAGTTTAATCTGAGCCCTTGGATGTAATAAGTGTAGACTTACGTAGGCTTTCCATGTAAAAGAAAAAGAAAAGTGTGATAAGGTTTTTCCAGTCTAAGCGCACCCTAATAAAGGAGAAAAAATGGTAGAGTAAAGTAGATAGGGTAGGTAGATGATGTTGCAAATTTTCATGTGATGAATGATGGTGTTAAAATGTGTTAAGAATTTACTTTCATCACAAGTGCAAGGGCAGAACGTTACATTGGCAGAATTTCAAAGCAAAGCAAGGTCAAAATCATTAATTTCCCCTCTCATTTTCCCCAAAGATTTTACTAATTTTCATAAGCACTGAGGTATTTGAAGATTAAAGGGGCTCAAGGCATTTCCTTGACTTTCGGAGGGACCGGACCCTCGGCCCAATAATTGAAAATACCTAAGTACTTTAAATCATCCATTATCACATTCATTCACTTCTCAAAAATCTTTTCCTAAGTAAAATCCCATTTTACTTAGGAAAATCCTTCAATATTTCATAAAAAGCCCTCAAAATCACTTTTTATTCTAAGTTTAAGTGATGAAAGTATAATAATGAAATTTACTTTTGAATCTTCCCTTTCTTGGTTATATTTAAGTATTTTAGGTTTACAATGCTCCCATTGTCATATTAACTCTAATTTATATATTAACTCCCTATGAAAATCACCTTTTCCTATTATATATAAATCGTTTTATAGTAATATCCCCAAAACCCTTATATTATGGCTTTTTAGCCAAAAGTATTTAATTCCTATTTATTCAAATCAAAAACCCACAATACACCCCCTTTTTGGCTAAAAAATAACATTAATATTATTCTCGCCCCCCTACACTAAATAAATCGCATTGATTTGATTACTATATAAATTAAAATATATGAAAAATGTTTAAACATATGTATATATGTTTAAAACAAAAAATAAACCCAAAGTTTAATTAAAACCAAACTTTGAAAATAATCCATCCCCGTGCATTTTTTCATCTCCGAGCATACAAAAGAGATTAATTAATCCTCACGATTAATTAATAATCCAACCCGCCAATCAAATCCCGCCCGATGAGTTTATTTAACAAATAATTACATCAGGCTCGTGTCATTAAAACTCTGCCATCTCCCTGTCCCGTTGACCGTCCGATCGACCCATCAAAGATCAAAGACTGTTATCAATTTCGTTGGCCATCTGCGTACGAACGATAACACGCGATGGCCAAGCGGTTTTCAAACAGTGTCGTGCTATGTGTCAGTCATTGTATCGCATCACTGCCCTTCGGCCTAAAACCGCCTTCCCTCATAAGCGGTGCGATAGAAACTGCTTACCACCTTTCCACTCGTGACATATCCACTGTACCATGCTGACGTCATCCAATAAAATAATAAAAAATTCCGCCACCCATTGACTTTGTGAATAAAACGAAATAAGCCCACGTTTTTCATTTTTTCATTCATAGTGAAAGACCAGACTCCCATGCAGTAAAACCCTTTGTAACCCAGCTGCGCTACCTGAAGCCTCTGTTAACCAATTCGAGCATGGTTTACCTCCCAAAAATCATTCTAGATTCACTCCAAAGACCTCTCAAAATCAAATGGAACCTTTTCGACCTCCCCTGCAAACCAATGCTTTCTTAACAATTTTTTTTGTTTTACAGGTGATCAGAAGACCACATCCTTGGATAAACAGTCTCAATACTAGTCATAAGACTTGTTTACTCCAAGAGTGTTATCAAATCTATTCAAACAGAGATGGAAGATAAAACATACAGTTGAAAGACAAGCAAAGGAAACAGGACATTAAACGATTTACTATTGAAACAGACAGTAAAAACCTAAACTACACTTTGAAGGTAAAAGGACACAGTAAAGAACAATTCAAGAGTATCAATGGTTAAAGTGTATCAGGTAAAAGTCAAAGTGAAAGTTAAAATGAAGTTACAGAGCGGTCAAAGGTAAACAGTAAAAGTAATTACAGAGGCAGTAAAATGGTAAAAAGAGATGAAAGTACTTTCACCAACATTGAAGTTTATCTAAAGTGAAAGTAAAACAGTTAAAAGAACAAAAAAGTGAAAAGATGAAAAACACAACAAGAAGGAACATTTTTGCAGAAATTTCATGTCTTAGTTATTGTTTTGCAGAAACTATTGTGATCAATCCAAGATGAATTTTTCAAAACTGAAGGATTTTTATGTTCTTAAGAGGACCATCTACAAAAACCTCTCTCACTTTTCTAACAGCTATTATGGTTTTGGAAATATTAAACAATGATAGAAAGCATTTTTTGCAGAAAATACCAGTTAAGTCATCCTTTTTCAGAGGAGATTATGGTAAATAAAAAATACATCATACAAAACTGAAGGAGGTTTTTGTTTCTAAGAGACATATCTACAAACACCTATCTCACGTTTTTCACAGTGATTTCAGAATGAGAGATACATGCACATCTTTACAGGCTATTTTTCAGACTCTGTAAAACTCTGTTTTAAACATATTTTTACAGAGCCTTTTGTGCACAGCTAGAGAGGAATTTGGGGAAACTGAAAGAGGTTTATCTCACCAACATATTAATCAACAATAACCTCTTTCACTTTTTACATATCTATTACGGATTGAGAAATAAAGGGGTCTCATTGGACCCCAAATTTGCAGAATTGTTGGAGCAAAATTGCACAAAGAAAGGAAGCAGTTAGTGACTTGGATGCCTCATCATCAACTAAGAGTTGGATCAAATTCGAATTCTCCTCTTTTTCATCACCTATCCATGAAAAATAGTGCCAAATAGATGCATTAGTTTGAGTTTCCTTTACTTAAGTCCTATTTATGTAAAATAGTTGGAGAGAATTGTGAACTAATCTTGATATTTTTTCAATATATTTTAGTTTAGAATTTGTATAAATACTTCACTCTTGGAAGTATTGAGGGTGGGTTTTTATTCTTTGTTGTAACATTGAATTTTTGAATAAAGTGCTTTTGGAGAAATTTCTTTGTAGCTTGATGGATGATGAATTGAAGCTCAAGACTTTTTGCAGGATTCATGTGTCAAATTACGGACCAATAAGTCATTTCTATCCTGTGTTTTAAGTTTTTCTATCTATTTATTATATCATTGTGTTCCATTTCCGAATAATTAACAAAAAGGAATAAATCAGAAATTTCTTAAGTGTACTCTGATTTCAATTATTATTATTCTAAATGTTTTTCTTCTAAACTGGTTATAAACAATGAATTCTTAAGTGCTCTTGTTTCACTAGTTTAAGCATTCTGATTGTTTAGTAAAGAATACTTAATTTCTCTTTATTGATAATCATTCATTTTCCCTCTTTGAATGTGCTGAAAGATTCTCAATTGCCTTTCATCCATTTTAAAATCATCCCATTTCACTTTAGATCTAAAATTGTTCTTTGTTTGGCTATCTTGCCCTGTAAAGCCATCTTTTGGTGATAAAATTAATCCAGTGAAGCCATCCTCTTGACTCCATAGCCCAATGGCCTGAAATACTCGATCTTGCCCTCAGTTGGTGGATTCCACCATTCAAATTCAAACAAAAACCCTGGACTTATAAATAGCCTAATATTTTCTAAGAACAAAGCTAAATTTTAAAGAGAGAGCCCTCTCTGGATACAGATTGGCTAGATTCTGTATCTGAAGGTTGGTTTGTGGTTACCTCGGATCCCTTTCCTCTTCCAACAACTTCAAGGAAAATCTGAGTGATAACATAGCCATCATCTTTTGAGGAAGTATTGCAACAACCAGTGTGGGTTGATGCTATGGTTGAGGAGTATGACTCTATTATCATAAATTATGCATGGGAACTTGTCCCAAGAACGTTGGGGAAGTCAGGTGTAGGATCTAGGTGGGTCTACAAGGTGAAGCGGGTAGCAGATGGGAGTGTGGAGAAGCACAAGGCCATATGTATGGCCAAAGTGTTATCTCGGGTGGAGGGGATTGACTATTGATCTGGGCTTATGAAGGAACGCAATAAAATACCGAAATACACATAAACATAGAGATGCAACAGAAATAATACTTCATTTCATTAATATCACATAACTAAAATATCCTTACAGACAAAATGGAAATAAACTAGCTAGGGTGTTGGTAGGTTATCTTTGAGAAGAGATGTGGCGGCTACATGCCTCTGAACTTTGTTACAATGAGGATCTAAGGCATATTTGTTATTAAGAAACAATGGAAAACCCTAAACATCCAAAAACATAACCCTAAGAGATGAAACACCAAACTATGGACCCCGTTGGGGTAAATTGGTACATTAATTTCCCGGGGTTGTAACTTTGGCATACGATCTTCGTTTGACATGATACCTCGTTAGAAAGATATATCCGAGGACTAAAACTTCTGATAGCGAATGTCAAGTCAAAATTAAATACCCACATTTTTTGGAGGTGATTTTCCAAAAAAAAACATCAGACCTCAAAACCTCTCTGGAAGTTCAAGACCCAAAAAGCTACCAAAAATAGTAAATTGTGCTACAATTAAGGAAACTAAAAAAATGAAAGAAATAATGGTGGGGGTCCAAGTGGAATAGGCGGGTGGCACCAATATCCACCTTGATCATTCCTCCCCCCTTCATAATAAATGGCCACCATTACGTTGAGTTCCTCCATGAGATGAGGAAACTTCTACTAAACTTGGTCCCTCGTGAGCCACTTGCCCTCGTGAAGGAGTTAGCATGCTTTGAAAACTCAACATAGTTGGATCCTCTACTTGCAGGTGTTATTGATCTATGTGTCCATGATATCATCAGTTTTGAATTGCTCCATGCAATCTGAATTTAACTTTGTTGGTGTGAGTTGTTCTCCCATGTCAGATGTGTCTAGTAGAGGTAGAAAGTAGGTTCAAAGGTGCTCCACACTAAAAATTGGATGCAGAACAAGGAATGGTGGAATACTTAGCTTGAAGACATTGTCACCTACAACCTTCGTGATGGTGTATGGCCCATATCGTAGTGGGTGAAGCTTTTGGTGGGGTCCAGTGAGGAACTCCTTCAACAAATGTAGCCACACTTTGTCACCCACCTAGAAGTTGTGTGGCACACGATGTTGATCATGTCGTTGCTCGTACTTAGCATTGGATTTACCCAATATTTCATGAACCTGTCAGCGGATTTGTTGAATGAGCTCAATGAAGTTGTTCGCCTTATCAACTTCATCCTGGACATGAGCCGAATCAACCTGAGTAGCTGCAAATGGCATGGCTACTTTAATGGGATATAGTGGCTGGAATCCCAAGCCCACCTAAAAGGGGATGTGGCCAGTTTAGTTGGGGAGATCTCGGTTATAACTATGTTGTACATAGGGGAGGCTCTCATCCCATGTGTGTGGATTATTTGAGTTGTACATGCATAGAATGTGCACGATCATCCTGTTGTTGACCTCTATCTGGACATCAATTTGGGGATGGAAAGTTGTGGACTTTGTGAACTTGGTGTCCAGCATTGACAAGAGGCTAGACCAAAATATATTGAGGAACCTATTTTCCCGATCTCATATGATAAATTGTGGTATCCCAAAATGTACCCACACTCGTTCAAAGAATATTTTGCCAATGGATTCTGTTGTGATATTCTTCTTACAGGGTGCCATAATGGCCATCTTCGAGAACCTATCGACGACCACGAAAACACATTCGTTGTTATTCTTAATAGAAGGAAGTCCCAACATGTAATTCATGAAGATGGATTCCCAAGGTCAACTAAGGGTAGGTAGCAGAGTGTAGAGGCCTTGGTTCTTGATGGTTGATTTGGCAATGGCACGGGCAGTTTAGGATCTGATGTACTTCCCCACATCTTGTCAAAGGTTTGACAAATAGAAATACTTCTACAATTCTGCCACTATTTTCTAGACCCCGAAATGCCCAGTGACCCGATTGTAGTGTCCCAGGTGACATAGTAGTGCATTCTGGAGGTGAAAATTAAGAACTTTATTACCCTCCAAGAGTGTCTTTTATGTGTGGCCAAATTCTGGATTGCTCTTCTAGAGACTCGGCCAATCAGAATTCTTGTGCCCACAAGAGTTGAGCACGATGGTTATCACCACAATTGGTGGTCGGCTGAGGCAGTCTGCAACATTATTGGTGTTTCCCTTCTTATACTTGATGTTTAAATGAAACTGTTGCAGATATGTGGACCACTTTTGATGGTGATCGTTCTACAACTTCCCTTGTGTTTGTGTGAACTGCGGGGATGATCGGTATGTGTGGATGACTGCTTCCTTCCCCAAATTATAATGCTTCCATTTTCGGAAAGCCTACACAATGGAATACATCTCTTTGTCATATGTGAGATACTTTCGGACCTTCTTAGATAATTTCTCAATGTCATATGCCACTGGATGCCCATGTTGAGTAAGAACTGTCACAATAGCATAGTCAGAGGCATCTGTCTCGATCTCAAATGCTTGTTGCAAGTCTGGTAATGTGAGAAATGGGGTAGAGAAGAGGCAATGTTTCAACTCTACGAATGCCTTTTGTTTAGACTCAAACCAAAATAATTTTCTTTCACTCCTCCGTTAGTGCCTTGAATCAAGGGCTAAGTGATATGAGAGAATCCCAACACGAACCTATTGTTGGAATTAGCAATACCCAAACTTCCACGGAGCCCTGTTAGAGTGGTTGGGGATGACCAATCCTGAATCACTTGGATCTCGGTTGGATCCACATGCACCCCTCACTCAGCAATAATGTATCTGAGATACTGAACCTGGGTCATGCCAAAAGTGCACTTCTCCAAATTAGCACACAACTTGTGTTGCCGCAGTGTTTGGAGGACTTGTCAGATGTGGTGGAGGTGTTCCTCCCATGTCTGGCTGAAGATCAAGATGTCATCCAAGTACACTACTACAATTGAGTTGGTGAATGGTCGCAAGATGTCGTCCATCAGCCTCATGAAGGTTGTGGGAGCATTCGTCAACCTGAAAGGCATGACCAACCATTAGAAAAGTCCCTCATTGAATTTTAAGGCAGTATTACACACATTAGAGGGTTCGATTGGTACCTAGTGATACTCGTACTTCAAGTTGATATTGCTCAAATATGTTTCCCCCTTGAGTTTCTCCAGAAGGTCATCAATCCGTGGGATTGGGTACTTATTTCGGACAATGATCTTGTTCAGCACCGGATAGTCAATACAGAGTTTCCAAGTCCCATCCTTCTTTTGTACCAACATGATTGGGCTCCCACAGGGAGATGTGCTCGGTTGGATGTGACCTTTCTGCAGAAGCTCCTGAATCTGCTACTTGATTTCATCGTTCTCTAGAACATAGCATCAATAGATTGGTCCATTGAGCAGTGATGCACTTGGGGTCATATCGATGGGATGCTTGACGTGACAGTATAGAGGCACCCCTAAGGGTGAGGTGAAGATTTTCCTGTACTCCTCCACGACCTTATCCATTTTTTTTTATCATGCGGAGGAGCCCTGTATGGAGGTCAAAGCCACTATATTCTTCTTGCCTTGAGACTAGATCATCAAGAAAAAAAAATATCCTAGTTTTGGAAATGCACTTATTGCATTGTTTTGCAGTAGGCGGTGCTACCTCCAGTATCCTATACAACGTAATTCCCAAAGTAAAAATAACATTGCGAGTTCGGGACTCATACACAACACGTTTCTTCCACAAGTATGGTTGGCCTAATCATACATCACAAAAATCAAGAGGAGCAATGTCATACAATACCTCTTTCGTGAAGGGCTTGATGTTGTAGTGAAGGCGACACTGCTGGCTAACACATATATTTCATCCTTGGTGAAGCTACCCGATGGTGTATAGTTGTGGGTGTGATGTGGTCGACAAGCCCAACCGCTTCATGACCTCTGCTAAAATTAGGCTGTTTTGGCTCCCGCTGTCGACAATGAACCATAGCGGGGAATCATTTACCCACATCTGGGAATGGAGGAGGCACCCCGCCTTCCACTGTATCTTTTGATTCCTCCTTTTGGATCTTCATGGTGGCAAATTTGGCGTTGCGCTCCACATCGATAATCTGCTTCACTTTGTCATTCCCCTTGTCGGATTCTAATTCAGAGTCGAAGCATGCATCCGATTCAGAAGCCTTCAGCTCAGCCACCAGTGACCACTAGGCTTGACACTCACTTCTGTTGTGAGTGGAGATCTTATGGAACTCACACCACTTTCCCATGTCCTTCTTTGGCTTCACAGTGTTGTTATTTTCTTGCAACTTTGGCAGGTTATCCTCGGCTACCCCGCTTTAGCTTTGTCATTTGTTATGCAGTTTGGGGGCACATTTCCCTTGCTTCTGATTTGCAGATCCAAAGTCTTGCTTCTTCTGTTTGAAGTTCTTCTCAATCTTTGCAGCATACTGGTATGTTGCACCAAGCGAGGAGATGTCGAGGAACTCCATTTCCTCTTGAATTTATCTGTAGACAATTGTGGTACTCCAACACCAATTGTTTCTCCAAATATTTGATACTCAATTTTGTGCGTAGGGTATGGAACATATTCATCAAATCATGCACATATTTATCCCTTTGTTTCCGTAGCATAGTCCATTGTATGTACTTGTCCTCATATCTCCCCACAGGATAATATTGTTCCTTGATGGTGTCTCAGAAAGAATCCCAAGAGGGTGCAGCTGAAAATAGAGAGGGCTCCCTCTCATCCTTTTGCTCACAGTAGGCTTCCCACCAATCCTTGACATGGGGGGTGGCTTTGAGGAGTGAAAAATTAATATTTTCCCGATTGGAAAAGTCATGAGCCGAGAAACACTCTTCTAATAGATACAACCATCTTTCTACAACATCTTCATCTATTTGGCCCTGAAATATGAGATTGTTAAAGTTTACTTTTACCTTAAAAGGATTTGTGCCTCCAAAGTGGCTGCTGGATGCAGATGCACTGTCGAGGCGAAGTCGTTGAAGGATCTGTGAAAAGTTATCCATCATCACGTTCCTTTGTTTCTCAAGGGCATCCTTGAGCAATATTTTGATAGAATCTCCTTCTACCTCATCTTTGTTTTCGTCCCCCATGGGCGGTTGTCAGGGTTTGTGAGTCTGATCTTGCAAAGGTTCAACCAGATCGAGCCCTAACTCCTTATACCCTAACCTCATTGGGGACATGCAAAGAAGGATCGAGAAAGAGCAGACCACTCTGATACCACTGATCCAGACTTAAGTAGGAATGCAATAAAATACAGAAATACACATAAACACAGATATACATTAGAAATAAGTCTTCATTTCATTAATATCACATAACTGAAATATGCTTACAGACAAAATGGAAATAAACTAGCTAGGGCGTTGGTAGGTTATCCTTGAGAAGTGATGTGGTGGCTACAGGCATATGAAATATGTTACAATGAGGCTCAAAACATCCAAAAACCTAACCCTAGGAGATGAAACACCAAACTATGGGCTTGGTTGGGGTAAATTGGTACATCAATTTCCCGTGGTCGTAACTTTGGCATATGATCTTTGTTTGATGCACATGATGCCTTGTTAGAAAGATATACCTGAGGACTACAATTGTTGATAGTGAATATTGATTCAGTGACTCATGTACGCCAAAGGTTATTTTCCAAAAAATTGTCATTTAGGGCCTCAAAATGGCTCAAGAAGTTAAAGACCCGAAAAACAGCCAAAAATAGTAAATTGTGATATAATTAAGAAAATTGAAAGAAAAAATGGTTGGGATCCAAATGGAATAGGTGGGTGGCCACTAATATCCACCTGGATAAACTATGATGAGACATTTTCACCAGTCGCAAGGTACTCATATATTAGATCCATCCTTGCACTCTTAGCACAGATGGGATGGAAGATGCATCATATGGATGTAAAGACAACCTTTCTCAATGGAGTTATTTTGGAAGAAGTGTAAATAGAGCAGTTGAAAGGTTTGGAGACCTTAGACAAGGAGTCACATGAGTGTAGACTCAAGAGATCATTGTATGGGCTGAAGCAAGCACCTTGGGCTTCGTACACTATAATCGACAACTATTTCACCGTGTTGGAATTCACCAAGATTGAAGCATATGCGAACCTATATCATATTGTGGTTGATGGTAAGCTTTATATTGTGCTTTATTTAGATGGTATGATAATAACAGGTGATAAGCAGCTTAAAAGTATTGTAAGAGAATTTGAGATGAAGGACATAGGGCTCTTCCACTATTTCTTTGGATTGGAAATATGGAAAATATATGGGGAGCTATTTGTATCTCAAGGAAAGTATGCCAAGGAGATTATGAGAAACAAACCCACAAAGATTCCTCTAATAGGATATTGGAGGAAGGAGGATGCTACTTCAGGTGAAGTAGTGGATACTACTGTTTACAGGTAACTTGTGGGTTCACTCATGTATTTGGTGAACACGCGACCAAACATATGCTACACAGTTAACCAACTTATTCAAGTTATGGTTAAACCTACCAAGATCTTTTGGAAGGCATGAAAGAATGTGTTGAGATACCTCAGAGGCACTATAGAGTATGGGCTATGGAACAAACGGACAAAAGGAGTGAAGCTTCAAGGATTCACCAATGCAGATTGGAGAGGGAGTCCATCCAACATGAAGAGCACATTAGGGGGCACCTTTAGCATTGGATCAACAATAGTTTCCTGCTACAACAAGAAACGTAGATCATTTGCACTCAGTTCAACAGAGGCAGAGTACATGGCGACATGTCAGGCAGAATGTGAGTCCATCTGGATGAGGAAGATACTTGTCGGTTTGTTTGGTCGACAGATGGATCCAACAGTGATACATTGTGATAACTAGAGTTGCATAAAACTCTCAATTAATCTAGTTTTTCATGACAGGTCCAAGCATATTGATTTCCAGTATCACTATCTCAGATATTGTGTTCAAAGGAACATTATATCATTAGAGTACATTCCCATGGAGGAATAGGATGGACACATCCTGACAAAGGCGCTAGAAAGAAGCAAATTTAAATTCCATAGAGATAGGATCTAGGTAGCAGATAATCCCTTTGTTTTTGAGTTAAAATCAATTTAACAGGTTCTAACTGAGTGTTGAGCTAGTGAGAGGTCTAGTGAATTAAATTTGATTTAATTCACAAGTAGTGATCAATGAGTTAACTAATAATTCTCTATAAATATTTGTTGCATGTTAGTTCTAAGGAATGCCCAGTTGAGACTGAGGTTAAAGGGATGATAACTATCAGTTGTATAATTAGAAAATTGCATAGGTAAGTTATAGAGTCATCTTGAGGCCAAGGACGCATTGTGCAATAAATTCAAGGTAATTTCCTATTTAATAGGGTGAAAATTCCTCTAAGAATGCGTGAGAAAGGCAAGTTGAGCAGTGGCTGAGAATTAGTTAAGTAATTGAATGATTTTTCCTAGATTAAAGTGAGACTGTTGGCAAAGTGCGGGAGTTTCTCTAAGAGAGAAAAGTATTGTATTGTTTCATGTTATTGACTTTATATAATATACAGATATCGGAATTTTATGGAGTGTGCTTTCCTCAGACACATCTTGTGTTGTGTGATTGATTGTTTCTTTCTCTTGTTATGTGATTGTGCGATTGTGTTTTGTTTCTACAAATTGTAGAAGGATTCAATATTTTTTATTACTGCATTGCAAGATCAATTTGAATCTCGTTGTTAGATTTTCTACAATAACCACTATCATGTTGATATTGTCACAATTCCATAATAGTCACTAACCTAATTCATAATGAATTATGTTGAAATTGATGGCATTATTAGATTCAGAATAAAATCAGTAACTATAATTCTTACATTAGTAAATATTAATGCAATTTCATAAGTTCTAGCATGATCATTAGACATAGCGGTGAGGTGTTTCTTCAGTTAGTGCTCTCATAATTAGAGCAAGACATGAGTTTCTAGTGCGTTTATCTTGTATTATTTCATTTTAAGCTCCTTTCCATTGAATATTTTTACAGATTTAATCATGCGAGACAAAAATTTCATAGTACTGTGAATTTATGAGGAATGAAGAATGTGCAGAGGATGGCGTATGTGTGGGAGAACATTGATGCAAGGAAAACTTTATTCTACAAACACAAAATTAATTTAACTAGGAACATAAACTTTATTAAACATTAAATAAGAGACATTATTATTTCCTTTTAAATAAGAAACCTTAATTTACAACAAGAAGTTTACTAAAAACTATTAATCACTAATACGGGGAAAAAAAAAAATCTTAAAAAAAAAATTATTTTCTTCAAAATTTTTGAGTAAGAAGAAAGTTTAAATTTCATAAAATTTACATTCATTTAATCAAAATGATGGAATATCTAAAAAGAAAACATGCCAACAGGTTTTTCCCTTGAAATTAAAGTTTGTATAGAATGAATAATTTCAAAAATATTTGGCCTGCAAGATGCTTCGAACACAAGAATGTAGCTCATTTTGAGACACTCACTCCTTCTACTATCACCATTAACAACAAACAAATGGATTCTTGAATCATTGGCCAAAGTGTTCATTTTCTCGTCCGACAATATTTCTCATGCTTTCGTAGTGCACCATATGCCCATATTCTCAGCACATAACATTATAATCGAATTGATTGATACCTTTGTCTATCGCTGAGCGTTTCCTACCTATGTCTATATTTTTTTATTAATATTAGAAGATACGATATTGAATACATCAAATATTACCAAAATTTGTTATTTTATATTTAGAATATTTTTTTCTCTAAGAAAGAAATTAGTCTCTCTCACCCTTAGGGTTAGAGTGAAATTACTAGTACCCATAGGTATATTCACTTAAAAGTTCACAAGGGTCCAAGTTAGTACAATAATATTCATAGATACAAATTATTAAGGAATTTCCTACCCCACATTTGAATCTTGGTGGAAATTTATAGAATATATATAAAAAGAATTATAAACAGTAAAATCATAATGATGATAAATTCTATCAAATATTAAGTATTATAAATTACATTACCTTTATCCCATACTAATTAAGTAATAAAATTTATTTACTACTAATTCATATTGTTAATTTAATCCATAATATCACATTAAATAAAATAATATTAATACATATTTTCATGGCTTTGACAAATAATACTTTTTATATTCTTGAAATAATTTTGAAAACAAAATTCTACATTTGGTCATACAACCTCACATACATACTAAAGAAAAAAAGACTAACCAAAAACTCATGAAGGAAAGAAACAAGAAACCCAAATTTATTATTGAACAAACGAGAGCTCGAGAGGGAATTGATAATAGCACATCCCATCCCTCCAAAATAACTGGTAGGAAATAACCATTTAAGTGTCAATTGGAAATATAATCTTAATACCTATCTTATTATCGATTATAGTGAATTTATAAATTTCCTATTATTTTTGTGTTATGATTTTGAGGATTTTGTTGTGTATTAAAGATTCGTTGGAATCATAAATTTAAATTATAAACTCTTCATAATCCAAAAATTAAACTTATTAAAAAAAAAACATTAACGTATTTAATTCATATATATAATCACAAATCCATTTTAAAAACAAATATCAATATTTGACCGAATTTTTTTTGCGAATTCTAACCAAAACCTGAATTGTTCATTCTAGCGAATCAGAGAGCTTAAATTTCTTCCACCTCTCTATCCAATCGTATTTGACCATCGAGATCATGTTGTCAGACCTAAAGCGTCTCTGCGACAACCACACCGCTACCGCTGTCGTTGTCGCTGCTCTTCTGATTCGTTGTCCTCTCCTCCTCCTCCCCCCGTTGCAAAACTGGAGCGACAATCCTGAGAGGGAACCCCGTCTCTGTTTCCCCTTGTGTATCCTTTCTGGCAAGAAACCTGAACTGAAAATCTTTATACGAGATACTTCGACGTGCAGGTGTTGCTACAAATCCAGAAAAAACAAGGAAAGCACAATATCTGTCGTGTCCCTGTCGCAGGTGCCTCTCAGTTCCTCCTCAGAGTACATGCCACCCTTCATTTCTTTCTCTTCCTCGAGAAATGCCTCAAGAAACATTAGAAAAAGTTGAAAGGGTGGCATGGATGGACATAGCTGGAATTATTCTACTCTCACCATATTCTTTTTGAATCGTTACACTTTCGAACCAAATAGACTTTGAAGGAAACTAGAAAAAAAATGGAGGACAAATTACCTTGTCATCTGTTAGTATATAGCCGTCATGGGAGATGACAACATTGACGTCTTTGGTGACCTTAAAAAAATTTAGAGCAAACTTCGAATTTCTCCAAAATGAGGACTAAAGCCAAATCTCCAAGTTTGAACATTTTATAAACAAATCTACAAGTTCTGAGATAGAAATAAGCCAAAGCATCATAGCCAGAATATGAAAAACTTAGTCTACCTGCACATTAAATTCAACAAAATCTACGTCATTCTCTGTAGCTAGGGCCAAAGATTTTATGGTGTTTTCCATAGTAGGTCTCACACGAATAGCTTCTCCAGCACTAAATACTATGTTCTTGCCAGAAACGCGATGGCCCACAACAGTCAATGATTGTTGTCCAATGTTCGCATTCTATTTTATTGTCTGTTATTGGGCAATATACAAAGTTCACAAATCGTGCAAACACATAAACAACTCAAATCCTATCTTAATCTTTAAATAAATTGAAAATGTTATTCCACGCCAGAAAAGACAAAATCAGAGGCATCGGAAAACATTCAAATCTTTTTAGGGCTAATGGTATGTAATACCACAAATTCAATTGTTAACTATCAAGCACAGGACTAGAATACTTCGAACTGAAAAACATACCACACAAAAATCGGGCCATTCACGAGACTAGGAAGCCTCAATTCTCTGCAGCGTCTTCAAGTAAAGCATGGAAGCTTGGATGGACCAATCAAACATCTCTGCATTTTCAAGAGACGTTCGACAACCCTACCTAGCAGCACTAGCTCTGGCTCCAACTGGTTGTTCCTTATTCTGAAGAGAATAAGTAGAACCAGAATAAGTAGAACCACCAATGGAGAACCCTGCGTGGTGTGACCACCGTGGCACTGCTCGAAGAAAGGAACAATCGTGGCAGTCGAAGGCAACTTCTAAATGGTAACACCGATTTTTATATAGACGTTTGTCATTACATCAAAACTCGCAGGTGTTGGTGAACTTCCAAACTTTTAACTAAGATATCGAGGGTAAGAATTACGGATTCCATACTGGTAGGAATTACGGATTCCATAGATGTACCGTGATTACTTCAACACCCCCCTCAAACCCAGCTCCGAGGAATCAACACCCCCCTCAAAAGCAGCTCTGGGGAGTCAACCTAGATCGAGACTCTCATACCATATAAAAATTTGTCCTCAAATGTTGCCGTGATTACTCCAACACCCTCTCTCAATTATATTCATAAGCCAGATAAAACCATCTCTGCCAAAGTTGCACGGTCTTAACATCGTGGAGCTGAAAGTTGTTAGAAAAGGCTAAACACAGTGCATTTAAGCGTTGAACTCTACAAAGATGAAAACGCACTCTTGGACGATGTGTACCACACTCGATATGTCGTTGAACAATCGCCCCGCGCCACGGAATCAATCATCTAACCTGCAATCCATTATCTTCGGTGGAGTCAAGCTGATGGACGATGTTCTCTTCCATTTCATTAAAAGCTCATCATTTCTCCTATTTCTTATGCATATTGCATACTCAAACACAAACTATTACAAATCCAATTTGATGTCTTTATCAAACAGTAAAATGCATTTGATGATCTTTCTATGCTTGTCATTTTGATACTGTATTAAAGTAAATATTAAAACACATATCTCCCACAAATTCCTATCATTGTAGTTGTTATATATTTCTTGAAATTCCTATCATTCTAGTTGTTATATATTTCTTGAAATGAGACATCATTAGAGCTGCCCAAACTCATTATCATACCCACACTCGTTATTTTTAAAAAAAATTAGTTTAAGGAAAAACGTATTTTGACTTCAAAACATTATGGGGATGGTAATTTTAGCTCCCATCTTTATGGCACCTTATAATAAGATGGTTAGGAAACTTTGTGTCCATAAATACCTCTCCTCCCCTCATAGAATGTTATTAAATAATGATTAATTATATTGTTTTAGTATATTGAAACATCTTCGTAGATAAGGTAGATAAGTGTAAGTTTTAGGTTCACAAGAATAATTATGAGTTTTTAATTGATTGTGTACGAGTATATATATATAGAAAACCACAAGTATAGATGGTAAACCGAAAAATGTTTGGCTTCTTGATCGTGAGAGCCATAAAGGAGGAGAGAAAAAGACAAAGAAACTGAAACAAAATGAAGACAACCACAAACACAAATAATAAAAAGCAAAATGCTTCGCTTTTTAACCTTTCAACGTTCTTAACACAGATAAGTGCAATTTCTATGCTGAAATGTGTCTTCTCGTCCGTCCATATATATATATATATATATAATGTCTGAAAACTAAATAAAAAAACGAAAAGCCAAATCTCTCCTCGGAACTTCTACTTGAAAAGTCACAAATAATGGGTAAAATATTGATTCAAAACCAAACACTTGAACGAGAGACCCCCTCCTGTTAAACTACATTGGGGCAGGTGTCTCTCGAATAGTTGGATATATGCTTGAGACATTTGTCATTTGATCGTCCTCCTAACATGCACACAGTTAATTTTAAAATTAAAATTTTTCTTTTGCGGGCACCACTTTGCTATAGTTTGCGGACACAAATATTTTTGAAGAATAGACAGGTTTAACAATAAAATTACACAATTTATCCGACGTGAGACAATTTGTCACTGAAACAAATGTTTTCTGTCATTAATGTGATCTTTATATCAGAGGGTCGTCTAAACAATACTTAAATTATTTGAACTTGGTGTAAATTATCATGTTG
The DNA here is from genome assembly GCA_034641835.2 of Pinus albicaulis. Lineage (NCBI taxonomy): Eukaryota > Viridiplantae > Streptophyta > Pinopsida > Pinales > Pinaceae > Pinus > Pinus albicaulis. Next base: position 242,191 of record JAXQQM020084561.1, read on the forward strand.
CAGTAGTAATACATTGTTTGATTGGATCATTTAAACAAGGATGGCTGCAAGGCAGCTAGTCCCTGCCTTGAGCCAGCCAGAGTTAATATGTTCGAAATAGAAAGCCGGAGCTGGATTTTATGTATAATTATTTTCATGTGTCCTTGCACAATGCAATATGTTCGAAATAGAAAGCCGGAGAAGACTTTGAGGTTCGAAATAGAATACCGGATTATATTGGTGATTTAGTAGGACCAGTCCTGGCACGATGAAATCCCAGAACTTAATTTTTTTCATTGACCATCAAACAAAGCTAAAGTACTGAACCGACAATTTGCTGGGAATCAGACCCTGCTAAGTCCCCACTGCGATGTTCAATCTATGACAGGTCACATCTTTGTATACACGTATTTTAACCGGATTGTCATGTTCGATGTCTTACAACTGTGATATTTTTATACAAGTAAACTGTAGTTTATTGTAACATGAATACTGTGGTGATTTATTAAAAAGAACGCAACAAACTCATGTATTGGTGATTTATTAAAAAGAACGCAACAAACTCATGTATTGGTGATTTATTAAAAAGAATGCAACAAACTCATGTATTGATGCATGTTAAAACTATACTTCCGATAAAATTACATGGGCATCTGCGTTATTGGGATGTGATTTTATAAAGTAATTTGTAAACACTTGAATGACATACAACACCTGTAAACACTTGAATGACATGTGGATTTGGATTCAAGAAACGTTCTCGATTGAGGGCCACGTTTCAAACGAACATCAACAAGAGTAAGTAATACAACGGGATTTTGAGAGGAATTGTCTTTCGATTTGCTTCAGCGCATTTGAAGAGCAGGAGGTCCGGTGATCGATTCCCAATCAGGCTCTCTTTCAACTCGGATCCTATGCATTCCTGCAAAATCTCCTGCCAAAGATGATGACGCTTATAAAATTTTCAGGAACTTGGCCACATTGCTATTAGAATGAGGCTACTTTGTGCAGGTAACTATTCAAGATCTCGGTAAGGAAAGCTGGGTCACCACCATAATCTGAGCCCCTCTCATATTGCAACACTTTAATATTTCTGCGTATGGTTCTTATGTTGCTTCGATTCTTCAATGCTATTCTTCTGTATTTTGTTTTGGACTTTAATTTCTGTAAACGATTGCCGGTGTAGATCATTTCATTTGGCCAATGATAGGAATAAATTAAGACAAGCATATGTCTGACTTAATTATGAGAAACTTTTGAGATCTGAGGCCTATGGATTCAAATGGAATTCTAGAGCTTGTTGATTATTCTTATTATATTTGTCTGTGACGAGTACTTGCCGATGTCAAATCATCTAATTCATGATAATTGAACTGTATACTGCCTTCCTTCCGAGACAATACCGTATGTTCATTCATGCTACTAAAATAATATAACAGTTATAGATTGAAAATAATGGTAATCGGAACGAAATATCAAATTTCCAATAGACTCTGAGTTTGAATCGATGAGGGGGCTATGCATTCGAGACCTTTACATGAGGATAGGTATAAATTGCTAAATATGAGTAGGCCAACAATAAATTGATTGCGAGAACCCAAAATACATACCTCTAGGAAAACAATTCTACTGTATAGGAAAGAACTAAATTCTGGTGCAAGAAAATTTCCCAATTTAAGCTAGTGGTGAAATACAAAGTTATTAAAAAAGACAGTGTCCAAATTGGTCGAAAAGATTTTTAGTGTTAGATATCTAGAAGGGTATGGCAATAATCGAGATCCATAAACGAAATGTAGCAAAATTATCTATTCAAAATAATCAGTACGTGTAATTTTTTGAAAATATACAAGTATTATTACCTATGCCTTATTACCGAATGATTCTGAGTTTGCGCCCTCCTTAGCTATGTATTATTCCAGATTTTTTTAACATTAAAAGTGCAGGAGCTAAATTGCATTTGATTAATGTAAGTTTTGCATTGTTGTTGTCATACATTGCAAAAGACAGTGGAAATCTCTTTCACACTACAAGACGAGTACCGCATTTCACTATAAATGCCGCATTTATTTCTGTAAATTATCAATTAGAAATGTAAGAGTTACTGAAAACAATTTAAAAATGGTAAGAGACTGTTTGTGCCTTGCAGGAATACCATAATTTTTTTGGGGATAATTGCTTCCTCACCCGATAAGCATCGACCAAGAACAAAGCCTGTAGTTGGCATCCTATTTCAGGTTCTTCCGGTTCCTCCGGAACATAAGCGCTGACGGAAAACAAAGCCCATAGCCTACAGTTTCCAAAGCCTGCAGTTGGAAAGCACAGACGAAGAATCTGGTGTATTCGAACTGTACCTAAATGGGGCGCAACATTATCCCGGGAAGGCTTCTTGAACTGACGGGGCAGAAAATAGCTAAGAAAATGAAGAATTATGTCTTCAGCGCATAGCACAGAAAATTTAGGAAAGCAGAGACCTGTAGCGAGAACGAAGAATTCTGGCCTATTCTTCAAGTTGAAGAAGCGCTGAATGAAAAGGCCAAGGAAGAAAGCACAATGACAGCGTGATGGCAAGCATAAGGACAACTGTTCAGTGTAACAAAACCCGTGGCAGCATAAGCGGTGGACAATGATTTTTTATTTTCGGTGGAAAATGTTTGAGATTAACGCTGGAACTTTGGTTATAGATGTATGCCTCAGGATACCGATCTCATACTAATGTTTATGGAAACTTATGAAACATACAAAGCATTCATTCAAACTAATGCTAGCATTAGTTTCCGAGAGTGAAATCTCAATCAAAAATATGCAAAAAAGAAAATTTTACCCTAAGTTTCTAGAGATCTGGCCTCGATATGAGGCCAAATAAGACCTCCAAAATTTCTAGTGGTTGAAATAGCGGCCAGAGGTTTCTTATTGGTTTAAAAAAAGTTGTTTATTAAATATAAAATCAAAACTTTGAATTATAAGTTTCATTTTTAACTCGGTTGTTGTGCAACACTAATGAAAATCTAAAAATCGATTACAAGAGTCCCTGCCATGCCACAGGCGGCAGGGACTAATAAGTTAAGAGACTTTTAAAATCTCAAAAGAGTAATTATCAATTCTTAAAATTGCAAAAATTACACAGTAAAATCAAATTTTCGAATGATTGAATCTTAGTTATAAACGCGGCCTCCAAAATGAAAGTAAAATGAATTCAATTTTAACATGTCTGTGTACTAGACCTAAACCTGTAGAATGGATTCCAAGATTTCCTTGACTAGGGCTTTGGAAACTCCACTTCCTATAGAAATTTAAATGACAACATGACAAAGAACTTCAAATCCTTTTCTTAGGTCCCTTGAATTTTAGTTTCAGACAATAACTTCAGAGTCTTGACATTTGTAGAAGGAGTAAGCTATAATGCGACTTTTTAAAGATTCTGATCACCTGAAAAACGCATTATTTCGGCATCGAGAAATGTGGGCCCCTCCGTCGTTACCTTGCTGGCTAGCACGGCGTCTCAGCTCCGTTACTCCTCGTCTAGCCGTCGTCATTACCCAGTTCGTCAACCTAGCAGGCTGTAGGCTACATGCATGCATTAACTGCACTGCCAACCCCGCCACACTTCCCAACCCGCGAATTTGATTTTCAAACTAAATTGAACTGAACATCAGCCCAGAGCAGTAACCGAACAACAGAACAATAGCCTGATCTGGATCAACGATTGTTGCCCAGCCTGAAACCGTGCCAATGATCGCTGCCCAGGTACGTAATGTCTTCACCTCGAACTCTCCTTTGTTGTGTTGTTGCTCTGCATATTTTGCATAACACCTATCAAATGAGGTCTTACATACCCAACGCTAAAACATCCCTTACTCTAAAAAAGAAGGGATCTCTATGAGACACCCATTGAACTTTACTATACCACTGTGTAGTATACAACCCATAAAAATACAAATCAATTCATCAATATATCACGTGCATTAATTCTCAGGAGTAACAGACTGTCAAGAGTCTGGTTAAAAACTCCATCACATAGCCCTTCAAAAGAAAAGATAATCATTGGGTTTTTGAAGCTATGCTTTTGGTTTCCAATGGTACACTGATGATGTTCGCAGAAGCTGTCAACACACTAATTGAGATTGAAATGAGGTGCAACCAGACAACCAAGTACATGAAGCCCATCGTATAATGGATTTTGAAACCTTGAGATCCAACCGTTCAAACTCCCCCAAGCCTATTCTATGATTCTCTCTGTGGGTAATAAGGTATCTGGTAATAGAAGTTTATGCCTTTTGTGTCTAACCTCCACCCTCTTCAACTGACATCACATACTGAGATACACTCTTTATACTGTTAGAAACTGTTGCTGCAAAGAGATGTCCAAAACTTGACCCTGCAGGTAAGCATAAAAACCACTCCATTAGATCATTAGCCTAAAAATAAATAATTTGAAATGTTGTAAGGAGTCAATAATCATCACAAGAAACACTTCTACCTCTTTGAGAAAGTTGATGCTGCATTTTATTGTCAGAGAAAGATACACAATGTTCCGAGTTGAATGTGCCATCAATATTGCAAAGGAAAAACTCAATGTGTTTTGGATGTGTTGAAATTAATGGAAAAATTCCAAGCAAACAGTGGAGAGAATAACGCTCTCCTCTAAACACAGAGAAATTTCAAAACAAAACAAAAAAATTGCAGACAGAGATGGCATGAAAATGCTTTCTTCTATTTCATTAACAGAACAAAAAAAAACTGTTACAAATTTCTTCCTCAACAGTGAGGGATTCACAAAATATATTTGACTACTACAAACGCAGTGCACTCAAACAACTCTTTGTCTCTCAAGAACACACTAACAGTGCTTTCGTTCTTCTTGATGTGTTTTCTTTGCCTGCGGGCTCTCACAGCGGTCACACTAACAATACATTCATTACAATATGCGCGGGCCTTTTTCCTTTTTATATGGCGCGGCAGATACAAAACCTATATAAAACATAAACAAATACATAAAACTTTTGAATATGGCGCGACGTACAAGTGGGGACCACTTCATAGTCGGCCATCGCAATTGCGGATATTGCGATATGCGCTATGGCGGAACAAACAAAACGTAAAAATGCAATCTTGTGATGATGCGATGGCGCATAGCGCACATATGACATTTGCGACGGAACACAATGGAATGGGCGGAATCAATATTGCGATATAGCGCCACGTGGTCTTGTGGACCCACAAGCCTTGCGCTTGACGGGAGGGCGATTATAATAAGGTTTGCAATGTTATATATATGGTAAACGTTCTGGTTGCGGAACTCTACCACATTCACAAGACATTGGATAATTGCGATATGCGATGTTGCGATGGCGCACATCGCACATCGCAGATTTCCACATCAACAAGACACTTAACTTATGAACTTACAAAACTGCGCTTTTGCGCTCTTGTGCTCAAGTGGTAGGGACCACTTGTCCTATCCTCTCATAAGAGACTTTCCGTCTGTTCTCATCAGTTTCACTTCAATTTGGTTGTTGAAGCTTTAAACGCCTGACTTGACTGTTTTAATTAAACCTGCTCCTCCGTAGATTGGCATTACGGGAAATCTTAGCTCCTCCTGCAAAATTAACTTCACGCCCATTAATTCCACTGCTGTCTGTGGCTGTGGCCCATACAATATTTAATTTCATCCTTATGGATCTTCCATTCTTCTTAAATACAGAGTGCTGCTTACTCAATCTTCTGTTGCCTTGTACTTTGTTCTTCCTATCACTGCCCAAGGCACGGCAGGTGACTTTAATATTTCTAACACTCCCCCTTAAAGTCAGCTGCTGGGTTATCCATCAAACCCAAACATTTTCTCAAAAATTCAAATGTCTTTTGCGCCAATGGCTTTGTCAAAATATCTACATATTGCTCCTCTGTTTTACAATGTTGTAAAACAATTTCTCCATTGTTCACCAATTCTCTGATATAGTGAAACTTTGTGTCTATGTGCTTCATTCTCTTGTGAAACACAGAATTCTTTGATAATGCAATAGCTGAGCTATTTTCACAATAAATCACTGTCCCTTTTACCTGTTCTTGGCACAAACTTCTCAACATTCTTCTCATTCAAATTGCTTGACATGCTGTTGTTGTAGCTGCCACATATATGCTGTAGATAATGCTACAATAGGCTGTTTCTTAGAGGCCCATGAAATGGCTCCTGAACCCATATGAAAAACATAACCGGAAGTGCTCTTCCGATCATCTACACTTCCAGCCCAATCACTGTCAGTGTATCCAACTAATTCTGAATTTTCTGAAGTTGTATATAAAATACCAAATCTTTTAGTTCCGTTCACATACGTCAGAATTCTCTTTGGTGCTTGCCAATGTGCCTCTTTTGGCTTCTCCATAAATCTGGAAATTAAACTAACAGCATGCATAATATCCGGCCTAGTTGCAGTCAAATACATGAGGCTGCCAACTATGCTTTTATACAAACTTGGATCAACATCCTTGCTGTTGTCATCTTTTCTCAACTTCAATCCCATTACTGTGGGAGTAATTGCAGCTTTGCACTCCTGCATTTTAAATCTTTCTAAAAATTTATTCACATACTTTGCTTGAGATACAAAAATCCCTCTCTCACCTTGCTCTACTTCTATTCCCAAGAAGTATCTCAACAAACCCATGTCAGTCATTTCAAATTCGTCCTTCATGACTGTTTTAAAATTTTCAACAAGGTAATCATCATTACCTGTAAAAATTAAATCATCAACATATAAAACAATAATCAACATTTTACCATCCTTTTCTTTGATGTAGAGGGTGGGTTCTCCCTCACACTTTTCAAATCCATTTTCCAGTAGATAGGAGTCTATCCTACTGTACCATGCTCTTGGCGCTTGCTTCAGCCCATAAAGAGCTTTCTTCAATTTGCAGACCTTATGCTCTTGGCCTTTCTTTTCATATCCGAGAGGTTGTTCCACATATACCTCTTCCATTAAAACTCCATTTAAAAATGCAGATTTTACATCCATCTGATATACTTTCCATTTGTTTTGTGCTGCTATGGACAGCACTGCTCTTACTGTCTCCATTCTTACAACTGGTGCAAAATTTTCTTCATAATCAATTCCATGCTTCTGTTTATATCCTTTGACAACAAGTCTGGCCTTGTGTCTTTCTATTTTTCCTTCAGCATTACTTTTGGTCTTATAGACCCATTTAACCCCAATGACTTCTTTACCTTCTGGGAGATCAACCAGCTCCCATGTTTTGTTCTTCTCTATGGCTTTAATTTCATCATCCATAGCTTCTATCCATTTTCTATCTTTAATTGCATCTTCAAAATGAATAGGATCATTAACTTGACAATACAAAGCAAATAGGGAATTCATACCTTCATCTTCTTCTCCTTGCTCATAGATTTCTCTAAGGCTTCTGAACCTTGTTCCGCTTTCACTTGGTGTAGTTGTGCTTGATGAAGCACTCATTTCTGCTCCATGTGGTGTGCTTGGAGATGCACTCCCGCTTCTTCTCAAGGGTGTTATCGTTGTTGCCTGAGGTGTCCCTTGCTATCCTTGTGTTGCTGGAGGTTGTGCAGTGGATGGGTTGTTAATTTCAACCACATCTCCTTCATCTTCATCATGAGACAAACAGTTTTTAACATTGACCGTTTTCTCAATGCTTCCATCCCATGCTTCCTCTTCAATAAATTGCACATCTCTGCTTATCACAAACTTCTTCGTGGATGGGTTATACAATCTGTATCCTTTGGAATCTTCACAATATCCAAGGAAAATACACTTCTCCCCCTTACTATCCAACTTCTTTCTCAATTTGTCTGGAATGTGTACATATGCCACACATCCAAAAAATCTCATGTGGGTGACACCCTGTTTTCTGCCACTCCACGCTTCTTCTGGAACTTTGTTCATCACTGCTTTTGTAGGGCATCTATTTAAAATATACGCAGCACAGTTTGCTGCTTCTGCCCAATACTCATTCAGCAAGTGCTTTGCCTTTAGCATGCTTCTCACCATTTCCATTATGGTTCGATTCTTCCTTTCAGCAACTCCATTCTGTTGCGGTGTGTACCTTGTGGTAAACTGCTTGTGTATGCCATTCTCTCTGCAGAAACGCAGAAATTCCTTTGATATATATTCTCCTCCTCTATCAGTTCTGAGGACTTTAATGTACTGCCCACTCTGTTTCTCTACAATACCTTTAAAGTGGCAAAATTTCTGAAAGACTTCACTCTTATATTTCAGAAAATAAACCCACACTTTTCGTGTGAAATCATCTATGAAGGTCAGCATGTAATTGCTGCCTGAAACTGATGCTGTTTGCATTGGCCCACATAAATCTGAATGAATTATTTCTAAGGGTACTTTCACCCTTATGCTTTTCCCTGAAGGAAATCTTTCTCTGTGTTGTTTTCCCAAGATGCAGCCTTCACATTGGCTGTCAGGCTTTTCAATCAATGGTAAACCTCTTACCATTCCTTTTCTGTGCAGCAAATTCAGTCCTCCAAAATTGAGATGTCCAAATCTCAAGTGCCATAACCAATTTTCATCCTTTGCTTCCTTCTGAAAGGCTTCTTGTGTTACAGCTGCTATGCTCTTTCCTTTTCCTTTCAAGTCAATGTTGAGCTTGAGCGGAAACATTCTATTGCTGGTCATTTGAATTTCAGCAATGATTTTCTTGCTTGGAGGAATGTCTTTTATTGTGCACACATCATCTTTAAAAATTACATTGTAACCTTTGTTTATGAGCTGCCCAATGCTCAAAAGATTACATTTCAGACCTGGAACATAATACACATCAGGGACAAATTTCTGCTCCCCATTTCTTGCTCTAATACTCACTCTGCCTTTTCCTTTGACAGAGATCTTAGTATCAGTCCCTGTGGTCACTTCAGATTTTACTTCTTCATCTAGATTGGCAAACATTGCTTTGTTTCCAGTCATATGATTACTACAACCTGAATCTAAGAACCAAACATCATCATCTTTATCTTGTGCTACATTACAAGATAATAGCACATTACTTGGGTTCTTTTCTTCTTTTGCTACATTAGCATTTTGCCTATTTTTCATGTCATTTTGCTTCTTTCTACATTCATTGGCATAGTGCCCATATTTCTTGCAATAATGACATTGGACATTGGATTTGTCATACCTTTGTCCTTGAGCATGTTGGTGTTGATGTCCACTTTGTTGGCTGTTGCATTGGCCATGGCTCTGACTTTGACTGTTGCTCCTTCCATGTGAATGTGAAGGGCTGTTCCTTCCACCTCTGTTCTGTCTTCTGCCTCTTCCTCTTCCTTTTCCTTGACCTCTTCCTCTTCCTGAAGGCATCTGGGTCTTGAAGGCATGCTCAAGAGATGAATGTTCATCTCTGCTCAATCTCTGTTCATGAGTCATCAACGAGGCATGAAGTTCATCCACTGTGAACTGTGAGAGATCTTTGGTCTCTTCTATGGTGGTTACAATAACATCAAACTTTGAGGGTAAGCATCTCAAAAGTTTCTCCACAATCCTTCTATCTTCAAGAGTTTCTCCATGGGATCTTATCTGATTTACAATCCCAATCACATGTGTAAAAAATGTATCAACACTGTCTGACTCTTTCATGCAAAGAGTTTCAAAATCTCTTCTCAGCAACTGAAGTTTTGTTGTCTTAACTTTCTCCATACCTTGATAGGAAACTTTCAGAGTTTCCCATGCCTCCTTGGATTTCTTGGCTGCTGATATCCTTGGAAACACACTCTCATTTACAGCTTGATACAATAACAAGAGAGCTTTAGAGTCTTTCTTCCTATTATTCTTCAACACATCTTTCTTTGCTTGACTTAAGGCATTAAAAGCCTGCTCATCAGCTGGTTCTGTAAAACCATCTTCTACTAACTCCCATAAGTCTTGTGAGACAAACATGGCTCTCATGGTAATGACCCAATAATCATAGTTATTTCCATTAAACTGTGGAAGTTGAACATTTCCAATGTTCATTCCAGTGCTTGGTCCAGCCATTGCTCTTGAACTGAACTTCTAAACATAAACAAACTGTCTTTCCTTTTTCTGAAAGAACAAACTCTTCAAACAAAATAACAACTCTGTTATCTTTGAGAAATACCTGACTTTTGACTTCTGTTGAGCTTTTCACGCTACTGGAGAAAACGCTGCAACTGGTCTTCTTCTTCAGCTTCTTTGAAATCTTCAAAGAGCCTAGACTACCTCTGATACCATGTTGAAATTAATGGAAAAATTCCAAGAAAACAGTGGAGAGAATAACGCTCTCCTCTAAACACAGAGAAGTTTCAAAACAAAAAAAAAAAATTGCAGACAGAGATGGCATGAAAATGCTTTCTTCTATTTCATTAACAGAACAAAAAAAAACTGTTACAAATTTCTTCCTCAACAGTGAGGGATTCACAAAATATATTTGACTGCTACAAACGCAGTGCACTCAAACAACTCTCTGTCTCTCAAGAACACACTAACAGTGCTTTCGTTCTTCTTGCTGTGTTTTCTTTGCCTGCGTTCTCTCACAGCGGTCACACTAACAATACATTCATTACAATATGCGCGGGCCTTTTTCCTTTTTATATGGCGCGACGGATAGAAAACCTATATAAAACATAAACAAATACATAAAAATTTTGAATATGGCGCGACGTACAAGTGGGGACCACTTCATAGTCGGCCATCGTAATTGCGGAAATTGCGATATGCGCTATGGCGGAACAAACAAAACGTAAAAATGAAATCTTGCGATGATGCGATGGCGCATAGCGCACATATGACATTTGCGACGGAACACAATGGAATGGGCGGAATCAATATTGCGATATAGCGCCACGTGGTCTTGTGGACCCACGGGCCTTACGCTTTACGGGAGGGCGATTATAATAAGGTTTTCAATGTTATATATATGGTAAACGTTCCGGTTGCAGAACTCTACCACATTCACAAGACATTTGATAATTGCGATATGCGATGTTGCGATGGCACACATCGCACATTGCAGATTTCCACATCAACAAGACACTTAACTTTTGAGCTTACAAAACTGCGCTTTTGCGCTCTTGTGCTCAAGTGGTAGGGACCACTTGTCCTATCCTCTCATAAGAGACTCTCCGTCTGTTCTCATCAGTTTCACTTCAATTTGGTTGTTGAAGCTTTAAACGCCCGACTTGACTGTTTTAATTAAACCTGCTCCTCCGTAGATTGGCATTACGGGAAATCTTAGCTCCTCCTGCAAAATTAACTTCACGCCCATTAATTCCACTGCTGTCTGTGGCTGCGGCCCATACAAGATTTAATTTCATCCTTACGGATCTTCCATTCTTCTTAAATACAGAGTGCTGCTTACTCAATCTTCTGCTGCCTTGTACTTTGTTCTTCCTGTCACTGCCCAAGGCACGACAGGTGACTTTAATATTTCTAACAGGATGGTTGATGAATATTTTGACCCCTTTGTTTTGGGATTCAAGGCAAAGCTTTCCAACACTTGGCATCCATTGTCGGTCACTATAAATCCAGAAAAATATGCTTTTCCTGAGAAATATGACAGGATATCTGTTTTGGTGTTGCAGTCAAATGTTGAGCTAAATGAGGCCATTGTCTTCGGTTCCCCTGAACTCAAAGAGTTACAGGTAATGCCCTATTTCCCTTTAACCCCATTTGAGCTATGCCCCAATAACTCTACTTGGCCAGTGATCAAGGATGCTCTGGAATACGAAAACAATACTAAGTCCAACTTATAAAGAGTCTCTGGAATCTGACATTTTATTCAGAAGAGAGGGGGGCTAGATAAATTTAGAAAAATACACAAGGATTTCATGTATTATCCAATTTACCTAACACTTCTATAAAGGTGAGCCTCTTCTTTGGATCTATGCATAGCATTGTAGAACATAAAATTTAGACAATAGCATTTCTTAACTCATATATAAAAATAATTCAATTCAGCTAACAATATCCATCAATAACAAAGAAGACCACATATAACCTTTTTCTCAGACTGTTATTATGCATGTACCCAATACCTCCATCATCATGAGCATCAACACACTTTCATCATTAAATATGTTGTATCATCATTATTATTATTAGCAGCACTATCATTGCATGAGTGTATGGAAGGACACATTGACTTGGAAATAGACCTTTTATTGTAACTAATACCTTGCAAATCTCCCTTTCTTTTTCATTCAGAATTATTATGGAATGTGAAATTAATGGATTTTTCAATCTATAAATGTATCAATGTAGAGGAAGTGAAAAAAATCCCCCATAGAGAAGCATGTTATAATGCAACAACATCAAACTAGAAATGGAAAAATCAAAGCCACTCGTTGAATGTATGGAAGGACACATTAACTTGGAAAGAGACCAAGAAGTCCGCTAAAATAGTATTTTCATTTCAACATACCAAGATAAGGATATTTTGGCTTGGCAACCAGCTATTACAAATTTTTAATTTATGAATTTCATTTTATTCAATCATATTTGCGGTAATAACAGTCATCCTTTATAAACAATCTAAATATATGCAATGCATGCTATTCAATATAAGAGGATCAACTAAGATCTATTAGATTTTAAATACATAAATACCATTTGTTAAATCATGAAAGCAACCTTTACAAACAAAAACTCCTCCAAATAAAGAAACTAAAAATAGGAAAATACAATACTATCTAAATATGGTTTCCCTCCTTTCCTCCTGCAAAAGAAATTGAAATGTAGTATGTTGAAAGATGAAAAACGCGTATCAATGATAGACAAAAAATGGTTTAAGCTCATTAAGAAGTGCAGTAGAGCACATAGTTGATTAGCATATGACTCTATAACAATGCTTATCTTAATTCAGTGGGTCAGAGCTGAAGCTTGCTCAACCTCAGTTTGCTTGCATTAACATCATCATCATCTGCACCCTGGCGCTCACTGTATTCATTTCCATTTCCAAAATTGTTTAATCATAACATTTAAAAGACGAAATTAAGAGGATAGTAAGTTAAATTAGCCAAGTTTGGCAGCTCATCTTTCAAATCAATAGAGAGTCGAGACAATGACATCTTCTTATTTCCATTCCATCCAATGATGTTGATCCTTATCTACTTTTTCGCAGACATGATATTATACACTAATGGGTTTTACCTTCTATTCGAGAGGCTTTGTTGAATAATTTTAGAGAGGCTTATTTAAAGTGCCAAGACAATGTAAATGGAAAATTTATACATAGTTGGATATGGGTCTCCCCAGCCAAAATTGAGAACATATGTCTGAACTTGTTTGCCAGCTAAAAACCAAATTAACCTTACAAAAAACATACCAGCTCAAAATAAAAATGACCCCGCCGAAAACAACTAACTCAAACCTATACCCAATAAATTCATGCATGCAGTACGGTAAAACAAGAACATGACATATGCTACATATAAGGAAATTTTAAAAGCACTGTGACATGGTTCAACATATCTGTAAGAGTCTATCGCATAAAAGAGAAAATTGAGAAGCCAGTAGACCAGGTTAACTGAGATGGGCAACTATGCCTTCACTTCAATTCATAAAGGGACATATTCCAAGTTCCATATCATCCCCAAGATACTGAAATTTCATGTCCTAAGTTTAAAATTAATTTCACCTTGAGATACTTTTCTACATTTTCACTCTCTACATGGACATGCTATGATACACTAACAGGCTTTTATTTTTCACTCAAGGGACTTAGCAATGATCATAGGGGTGTCACTCAATTAACGTATGACATATCACGTGCATTCGTGGCATACTAAACAATACCCTTAATTTGACTACATATTGGAAAATACCTCTAAAAATTACTTTATTTAACCCCCTACCAATACTAACCCAATACATTTTCCCAATTTAAAAAGCCTCTACTTTCACTAGATATTGTAGGTATTCATTTTTTCATTAACATTTTTTATACCCCTTTATATTTATATACCTAACATAATGACATGATGCCTCAGCATGTGAAAACATCGATCTAGTTGAAGGGCCTCCGGATATCGAGCTCACAAATGATAAAATGATTAATGGAGATTCATACCAGCAAGAGAGCCTGAGGTTTCAGGTGTCATATGTCAAGCACCGAGCTATAGAAAGACTGTGCAGGTGTGGATTGTATGCCATAGCCTAAGGATTGTGCAGATGTTAGGAATTTTCCACTAGTGTAAAGGATGAGGAGCTCAAATTTAATGTATAATCCAAAAAATATTGTTAGAGAACTATGACTAAAACATGAGGAACGCAATAAATCAAGGCCGAGAAAATTGTGGCCAAGTTGGATTCATCTGACAAACAAAGGAATGGAGATGCGATTGAGCAGGAAATCGAGTGGCTGGATAATAACCAACTAGCTGAGGCTGATGAATTTCATTACAAACTGAAAGATATGGAGTCCACTTACAATCCTACCATTGCAAAAATGTATCAGGGAATTAGAATTATTGATCAGTCTTGTCGATGGTGTGAAAGCTCTCATAGATGCTAGTGATCACTTGGTGTTGAACGTGGAAATTGCTCGTTTTTTGGTGCCCTTGGCCTACTGATTAAATTGGTCATGTTATACTACACACACTTTATGGGCAGACATGAATCAGGGGAAAGTGTTATAAGTGACATCAGAACAAGCTTAGGATGAAATCGTCACAAACATTAGAGGAAGGATTGGCTTTAATACCAACATTTTCCTCTTTATATGCAGTAAATGAAACAAAATCTCTTGCAACATATCTCAGTAGAAATGTTCATGTTTTGGCACAGAAAATATAGGATTCACACTTATTTGCAAGCATAGAGCCCCTGAGTTATGTGGTTCATTCTTCTTGAAGAATACTCCCATCATTGACATTTGAAACCCAGATTACATATCTGGTGAAATTCTAACAGGAACAACCTTAATTTTGGAATTTCTAAGTCAAGAGATCCAAATCAGTGCTATTAATCATACCTCTATAAACTATCATTTGCACCAAGTTGTGCAAAGTAACCCCGGGGAGTGGGGAATGCTTTCCCTCCCCCCTCTCCCTGTCCCCATCTCCCTCTCCCTCCCCCTCTCCCTCTAATAGTGTTGTTAATGGTCGAAATGAATCAAATAAATGCCCAATGAGTAGATATGTCAATGGGTGAGTGAAAAGTGTGTTATTAATGTGGTCAAATCATTAAATAAATTTCATTAAAAATGTGATTAGAGTTAGGTTAAAAAAAAACCTTTTGTATGTGCAGTCAAACAACTTTTCCAACTAAGATAGTATATTTTTTATGACAACTTCTTTAAATATGATCTCTTGTTAAATCACTATCTCAAAATAACCCTATAATTCCATAAAAAGTCAAATTAAACTTTACCCCTCCTCATCAATAAATTCAGCTTCTTTAATTTTATATTATATCATTTAAACTTATCACTATTTAAAAAATAATATATAAATAACAACCAAATAATAACATATTACAACTTTCAAAATTATTTTTATTTTATTTTATAGATATCTTATATAATACACTACAAGGTTAACACTAATTATTCTCTTTCAAGTAAGAAAAATTATAATAGAATTATTATTTCATTTTATATATCTTATATAATGAATCTTGAAAATTAATTAATAGAAGTGTTCTCTTAGAGAAAGAAAGTTATTCACATGAAGAGGTGCATGGGGACATCATTTTCGAACTATGAGCTCCTTAAGTAGCCTTCCTCGCATATATATATATATATATATATATATATATATATATATATATATATATATAGTAGGGAAAATAACTTTTACTTATGGGATAAGGAGAGTGAAGAGTGAACGCTACTTTGAAGTGATAAAGACGAGATTCGAGTAAACACAATTGGTAAATTAAACAACTAAGAAAAATGTATTGCAGATCACATGCAAAAGCAGGAGGGTATGGTCTAACCTTTGCGCTACCTATAAATATGCCATTAATATGCTTTAATCAGATTTAATTAAAAGGAATTTAACTTAATTTTATTGCCTTCGAAAAGACAAAACACTTTTTTAGTGATAGGATCACTCATTGCAACTCCTCAAGGTGGACCCTTCACAGTAATGTAATATTGATATCTGATAAGAGGAATCATGATGAGTGGCGAATACAAGGATTTAGGTCGATATCTAATGAGAAGAACTTGAATCTCGGAACCCCAGTTTGACTGTTCAAAAGGTAGAATTAAAACAATAAAAAATTGGAAAACAAGTAATCAATGGCAATTGAAATTAATAAAAATGTTGGATGGTGTGATCCAATTCACCTACAAACAAGTTGTAATTGAGAATCGAGATATAAGAGAAATTGGGTTTCTCAATAAATAATTCCTTTGAAACTATCTATATGTTATCTAAAATGTCAGTGTAACATACATAGGACAGCTAGTAATAACATCAAAAACTGTATTAGTTGCAAGACACACACACAATATCATACCCACTCCAGAAAAGCTTGACATTATACAGTCCGCCGCAATTTTTTATGTTTTTGGACAAGTAAATGAATCTTAATGGCTTTAACTGCTTACAAAGCATACAATGACGATCGAGATAACATCTGAATTTTTAATTGCTTCTCTTCGCAAGTTTTTCAACTCTTGCAACACCTTGGTGATACCCTTTTTGGCTAGTTTCTAAACCGACATAGTCTAAGCATATACAATTGATCACTTTCATAGTTTGACACATTCTGTGGCTAATGACTTGTAGTTCCTGTGTCCTCGGTCACTGAAGGAGATTGAGATAGTGAATTGAAGGCGGCTATCATCCGCCCAGAGTCGTGGGAAGAGGGTGTTACCCGGTGGCAACTACAAACTAAACCTCCGGAAAGTAATGAACTATCAGAATTGGAGAGGCCTCTTATGGATTTGTCTTGTCTTGTTACTTAGCAACATGGATCCAAGAGTTTGTTTGAAAAATGGTGGAATCCACAATCTAGGGGCAAGGTTGAAGATTTTCAAACGACATATGGAGTCAAAGGATGGCTTTAATGGATTTCTATTCTACGCACAAGATGGTATTACAGGGAAAGATAGCTAGACAGAGAACAATCCTTAAAATTTAAAGTGGGATGGATGATTTTGAAGGGATGAAAGGCTAAGAAACTAAGAATCTTTTCACCATGTTCAAAAGAGCGAAAAAATGACTACAAACAAAGAGCAATGAAGAATTCTTTATTATAGTAATCAAGAATGTTTAAATTAGCAAAGCAAGAGCATTTAAGAATTCGTGTTTATAACCAATTCTAGAGGAAACATTAAGAATAAAAACATTAAATCAGAGTACAATTAGTAAATTCCCGATTCAATCCTTTATGTAAATTCATTCAGAAATGGACATAATGATATTATAAACAGATATAAAACTTAAAACATAGAAAAATATCTATTGAACTCCATAATACACATGAATCCCCCCGCAAAAAGTCTTGAGCTTCCAAATTGTCATCCAAGAGGGGCTACAAAGGCACTTCAAAACAAGAGTCTGAAAACTGAATGTATAAAGAGATAGAATCACCTCAACACTTCTGAGGGTTTATTTATACAAAAAATAATTGAAAATATCTTACACTAACCTAGCCCTCAATTTAGGGTGACTGAAAAGTAAGTTACAATAAAAAAGGAGACAGATGGTCTCGTAGATAGAATAAAATGTAATTGCTTGTGTGATGTTTCCCACTTTTGAGGATGTGCTGGAGGTAGGTGCTATAATAGGGCTCGATGCTATCTTGGAGTAATTTCTTTGATTGTTTGATACTCTTTGTCTTTACGGATACTCTTTAACCTGTTTGACTGATACTCTTTAACCTGTTCTTACTATTTATCCTTTTCATAATAAAAAGATAAAATTTTCAACCTGAAGATAAATTTCATAAAATTTCCAATAAGTCATTCCACCATTGATCTGGTGCTATTACGGTTCTTTTAAGTTTCCTCAACGTTTCATCAGCCTCTGTGAGTTTGTAAAAAGTGGGCTGATCAGGGAACAAATACTTTATTTCATGTTCAAGATGAAATAAATTCTTCAACCTGTCATAGAGATTTATTCCTGTTGGCAACGTTGCTTCTGGCATACTGATAGAATGAGCAGCTGAATTATGAGCATGGATATCTATTTTCTTGACATAGGTTTCCAAGTCCATTATCTGGTCCTCTGAGAGCATAGGACTGGGTAACGCACTGTCCAAAAAAACTTGAAATTTTCCTCTGAAAGTATTAATATCAGCCAAAATATCTGAGCACTTCCTTTCCAAATTCTGCATAAAAGTTCTTTTGATGAAAACCCTTTTTATCTCCAAAATGGTGCCGGTCCTGTCCTCAATTCCTAATACTGCAAGCTGTTGCTTAGTTCGGGTGTTCAAAAATTGAATAAGTTGATTGGCCTGCTCAGGTCTACCTCTTATTTCATCTCTTGTTCTGTTTATTTCTTCCTGAGCTACTTTAATCAAGTCATTTTGTTCAAAAATTGCTTGAACAGAGGGCCAAATACTTTTTATTAATTCAATTATATTACCCCAAAGAATTTCATTTATTTCCTTCAAAGGATTTTCTAATGAAAGATCTTTTTCTAAAGCCTTAACTAATCTTTCCAACCTTTTAATTTCCCTGGTATTATCAGCAACTGTCTTCTTAGATGTATCATATTTCTGCTCCAAGTTTTCTAACTGCAATTTTGTGGTTTGAAGTTCTGTGACTCTTAATTGTAAACTTTCCATTTGTTTTGTCAATTCATCAGAACTTAAACCAGAAGTGTTCGCCTGCGCTGGTACTGTTTGTTGCTTTGCTGTTGTAGTACCTGTGGTTGTAGTAGCTTCTGTGGTGGATGCTTGCATTATAGCTTCTTTTTCCTAGAAAGCTTGTTCCAATCCTTTCTCTGTTTCACCTAGTCGCTCAGTCATCTTTAAGAGCAACTCCATTATCTCTTCTTGTGAATTCCCCTTCAAAACTTCTTGGGTCTGAGGATGCCTTGAGGCTGGCAATTTCAGCTGCTTTCTCAGTGCAGCTATGTCACCATCTTTCTTCTTAATCAGTGCCTCAATACTTTTAATATCTTTGGGATTGTGACCCAAGCTCATGATTATGTCTTCCAGAGACTTTATTCTATTATCTTTGGCCTGAGAAGAGGCCTTTTCAATTTGCAATTGGGTGCTTGTGTTATTTAAAGAATCTTGCAGCCTTAGGGCTGCCATGGCCTTATCAGTAAGAGTGTAATAGACCATTTCCCCAGTTTGTTTATGCAGCTCTATCTGGTCCAAAGGATGAATGTCCTTTGCCAGGACCTCAAAATTTGTTCTAATATAATCAGCGCTGTCATGGGTTTTGACACCTTGGACTTGAAGTGGCTCATCATCATTTTGCCTTGTGAAATGTCAAATGCTGACATTAACCTTTCCTGATTATGTGGAGCCATTTTCAAATATTGATCATATACTTTCATTCTCAATGGATCATTCTTTGCCTTTATATTAATGAAGGTTCTTTTTATATCCCCTGTATCTGTTTTTGGTGGTCTAAAAGAGGATACTTCCGTACTCAATTGCTTTTGCAAAGCTTTTCCTTTCTGGCTTGTGTTTGCTTCACTAACTGTGCCAGTTAGTTGACTGTCTTCCCTTCCATCATCAAACGTTTCATCAATGATTTCCACATCTGGAAGTGGATCTGGTTTCTGTTTTTTGGCTTGATGTATCTCTGATGACTCTTTGGGAGGAGTAGTATCTGGAACATGCCTTTTCTTGCTCATTTCTACATTGGATGGAGTTTGTAATCCTGAAATTTCAGGATGATTTACTTGAATGGGAGAAACTTGTGTTTGATCAGGTGCTCTGGAGGTTTGAGGTTTCTCTGTCATGACTAAAGTTTCGATGACCTGTATCTCAGGTTCCTTTCCTTTGCCTTTTGACTCTGCTGCAACTGATGAACTGCCTTCCTGTAATCACTACTGTAGATTTGCTGATGAAGGAGTGCCTATGTGAGGTACCTGTACTTGACCATAAGATTCTAGGTCATACTTCTTCTCAAGATCTTTCATAATTTTGTTCATTTTGTCTTCTTCACTTTCTTCTTCAACTAGTGTTTCTTCAACCCATTCATCTTGGTTGGCATACTGTTCTATTTCAGGAATCTTGTGATGTATGTAAGGGGATGATTTGTTCTTTATTCTCTTTTCACAGATAAAACCAAATGGATCATAAGGAACCCAACGAAAACTTCTTTGGAACTTGCAATGGTTTTGTAGTATAATTTCTGCTTCTCGCTCAGCATCCCTAGAGTTGCATATGTAGGGACCTAATTGACTTTTAATCCTGAGTTGGGCTTTCTTTTTCACACTACAAAAATGAATCATATCTGAATTATTCATCTGCCTGAAGTATTCCAAGGCAAAAATTCTCATGGGCACATATCTTGGCAACTTGAATGAATGTAATTCACATCCATAAATTCTGATGACTGAATGGTTTTGATACAAATACCAATCTCCAACTTTATAAGTCCTTGAAAGCTGCAAGGTCTTCTTGATTTCATTACTGAGCCTTGGGGGAGGGATTCCTGTCAACAAGGTAGTTTCAGGATATACAAAAAGATCGATGAACTCAGTATAGGAATAGGGAGAATCATAGGAAGAATGAATTATGGGAGACCAAAATATAACTGACCTAGGGTTTCCCTTGGCATCAAGCTTTTTAACAGGGAAAGGGAACTTCTCTGATTGATAAAAGATAATGAGATGATAAATAACTGAGGAATATTTAAAAACTTTCTCATCATCTAGCCTCATGAACTAGTCATGGATCTTATTGGCTATGAAAGAGGCAAAGTCATATTTAATTTCAGGAGGTTGCCCAGGAGTAAAAATGGACAGCAAAACCAAGGTTTTTTCATCAACATATTCACTTGTATTGAAACCCAAGACAAAAGATATCATATTTAGGATGAGCCTTCCCAACTTAGTGAAATAATAAAAACCATAGGGAGGAGGTCCCTTAGGTTGATGTTCAGGCAACATAAAATATTGGCAAATGGACTCCAATTTTTCTGGGGTCAATTGATTAGACTTTTCAATCAGTTCTTCCATAGACAAAGGTGCTAGTTCTTGATCTGGTTCAAAATGTAGCATTGCATTGATAGCCTGGGGAGTAATAGGGAAAATAACACTCTGGTCAGGGGATATTACAGCTCTTTGAGTGGGATCATAGTTAGAATGGCAATAGTGGATAATTTCTGGGAAATTAATGACTGAGGGGATGAGATATCTCGGGAGATTGGATTCCCACAACCCAATGACATCTTGCCCCTTCGAATGATCGTTTCTGCAGCGACAATAACTCAGAAGGGGGCTTTCATCAAAATGCAAGTCTTTAATTTGAAAATCTTTATCCACTAAGGGCAAATATTCTAACTCTCTGTGGGGGGCATTCAGTGGAGTCACATTCAGAGCTGTCGGAGCTTCCATTTTGGTTCTTGTGTATTCAAAATGGAATTTTCTGGGTTTTCTTTACAAGCCGGGGCGCGATTTCAGTTTAAATGAAGGAAATTAGCACAATTTCAGTTTCAGGGGAACAATTCACAGTTTTAAACCTCAGAGAATGATCTTAGCGATAAGATTTAATCACTAATCCAGTGGAAAACAAGGAAAACAGAGAACTTCTTTTGAAGTTCGAAGCGCTATAGGATAAATACCTGTTTTTTGGAGGCAAACTGGATTTTAACAGGTATCAGGCAGTAGCAGGAAGATGCTTCAACACTGGTCCGGTAGAATTCTGGAGCGAAATCGGATAAAACAGTGGATTTCAATGAAAATTTGAATTTCGTAGCGGAAGGCGCAGTCGCTTTCGAATAACGAAAATGACATAAAAAACACGAAAATTTGTTTTATTTCCAAGTTAAAAGGGATTTTTTATTTTTTCGAGGACTAACGTCATCGATGTACGGGCTGACGTGTGGCAGGGGTCGGGCAGTAAGCGGTAATCCTCGCACCGCTTGTGGACAGGAGTGGTATTAAATGAGTGGGCAGCGATTCCATTGGAGCATTGACACGTGGACGGAGGACTAGTCAAATACCACCAAGCCCCCGCACGTTAATGATCTGACAAGGGACGGCTGGCGGAATTGATGTAGAGCGTTGATCTTTGGAGGGGGAGATCGGATGGTGGAAGGGACGGGGAGATGGTGGGAAGTTAAACGGTGCGGGCCCGATATATTTATCGTTAATTAATCACCCCGGGAGGGATTTGATTGGTGGAAGTAGTTGGTTATTAATTAGTCCTGATAACTAATTAATCCCGTAGTTATAAAGGGTCGGGGTAAGGAACTTTGCGCGCGGGTCTTCATTACTATTAAAGTGTCGGCTGGGATGCCAGGTGGATAAGCCACGGTGGCATGGGGTTTTTCCAAAGTTTTTAGTTTGAATTAAAGCTTTGGTTTTATTTATATTTTTGTGTTAAACATACATGTCATATGTTTAAAGCTTTTCTCATATATGTTTTTTTATTATATGATAAATTAACCGATATAATTAACTTATCATAAGGGCGGAGATATTACATAATGATATATTTTAACCAAAGGGCGCAAAATGTGGGTTTTTCAATGAATAATTGGGAAATAAATACTTTGGTTAAAATCATAATAGAGGGGTTTTTGGGATATTAATTTTAAAAGGAGTTATATACTTAGGATAAAAGATTTTCACTAGGGATTTAATAACTAGAGTTAAACATTAATATGACAAAGGGACAAGGGAACTCAAAATACTTTGCACATCTAAGAAAGTGACAATTTCTGAAGTAAATTACAATATATCATTTTCAACACTTAAACTTAGAATAGTAAGTTATTTTGAGGGATTTTTTATGGAATTTTGTATGATTTTCCTAAGCAAAATGGGATTTTACTTAGGAAAAGATTGAAAGTGAATGATAATGGATGATTTCAAGTACTTAGGTCTTTTTGATCATCAGGCCGAGGGTCCGGTCCCTCCAAAAGTCAAGGAAATGCCTTGAGCCCCTTTGATCTCCAAATACCTTAGCACTTTGCGGAAATTAGTAAAAACTTAGGGAAAAAGTGATGTGGGAAGTTAATGATTTTGATTTTGCTTTCTGTGAATTCTTCAGTGCATTTTCTGCTTGAGTACTTGTGGTGAAGGTAAAGGATTAAACATATTTAACAGCATCATTCATCACATGAAAGTTTTGCAACACCATCTACCTACCCTATCTACTTGACACTACCATTTTCTCTTCTTTATTAGGGTGCATTTGGACTTGCAAACCCTTATCAATCTTCTTTTCTTTTACATGGTAAATCTATCTAATTCTACCCTTATTACATCCAAGGGCTCAGATTAAACTGTTGAGCACCTTTTATTAACTCTACCTATCTGCTTATCTGCCAAGATTAAACTGTTTGGTCAGATATTTATTCTCTATTCTACAACATGAAATTGAAAAATGAACTAGCCAAGCTTAAACAGTTTGACTATTCATGAATTGTGGCATAAAATACAAGTTGCACACAATTGCTTTATTACAAAAATGAAATAGTAGTGGCATTTGGATTTGCACACTTTCCTTGGTCTATTTTTTGTTTGGGGTTCATTTCTTTCACTTTTTTGACCATTTTATTCTTTTTACCCTTTGATTTTTCTTTTAGGGTATACCCTCTTTACTTTTTTTAATTTTTTTTGATTTTTTGGTTTTTCAAGAATATGGAACACCTTTGCTCAAGAAAAAGGTTTGAACATATTCCATAGTTCAATCAAGACAATCATGAAAAATGACACCTATTGGTATAGGAGTCTAATACTGGCTCCACTTGGGGATGGCTTTTCCTTGTGGAAAGTCAAGAACAGCAGGTCAGATGCCTCAAAATGTCTTCAAACTGAACTATGTAATCTCCTTCTTCTGGTAGCTTTATTGTACATATGATAGTGAAACTTTTGAAGCTTAGGGCCTTCACTTCGGGCTTCAACTTCAAGAAGTCACCATCCACTCAAAACTGCATTAGAAAATGATATATTATGTACAAGTTAGAAAAATCAAAACATCCTAGTAAATAGGATCAAAATAATGCTTCAGCATTCGACCATTGACTGGTCCTTCCTCAGCTTCTGAATTGTCCAAATTCTTCAAAAAGTATGTGTTGTTTCCCTACAAGGCATGAATGATATAAGGCCCTTTCCACAAGAAATCAAATTTCCCATGTTTCCCTTTTTCTTCTCTTCTAGAATCCCATCTTAGGACTTTGTCTCCTAGTTGAAAATCCTCTGCCTTAGTTCTTCTGTCAAACATTTTCTTCAATTTTTCCTGCAAGACTTGAGATCGTTGGTATACTTCTTCTCTAGTTTGCTGCAAGTGGATTGTTTGATTAATTCTTCTCTGAATGTCATTTGGTTCCACTTGAGCCTCCTGAAGTAATTTCATAACAGGAATTCCTAAAGAGGATGGGAATCTTGCTTCAAGACCATAAACTAACTCATATGGACTTGTCCCAATTGATTTCTTAGTTGTAAGTCTGTCTGCCCACAATGCATTAGTAAGTTTCTTATGCCAGTTCTTTTTATTTTCTTCCAATAATTTTTTGATGATATTAATAAGGCTTTTATTGGAGGATTCTGCTAGTCCATTACCCTGAGGGTAATAAGCTGTTGAATGGCCTAAAGTAATATGATATTTACTGCAGAAACTAATCATTTTCTTTGACTTAAATGCATCAGCATTATCTGTTATAATCTTTTCTGGACAGCCAAATCTTGAAAGTATATTGGTTTCTAAAAACCCTATAATCATAGAATAATTGGCCTGTCTGCATGGGATAGCTTCAATCCACTTAGTGAAGTAGTCTGTGGTAGTAAGAATCCATCGGTGTTTCCTTGAAGAAGGGGGATGGATTTCTCCAATAAAATCTAATCCCCATTGTTGAAAAGGTCTTTCTGTGGAAATTGGTTTTAATGGCAAAGGTAAAAACTTTCTTTTTCCCTCAAAGATTTGACACTTATGACAAGTTGTTACAAATTTCTTAACATCAAAAAATAAGGTTGGCCAGTAAAAACCAGCCCTTAAGATTTTGTCCGCATTTGATTTCCAGTAGAGATGTCCTCCACAATCCCCTGCATGAAATTCATTAAGAACTCTATCAGCTTCATCTTTCAATAGACAATTCAATAAGATTCCTTCATAATTTTTCCAAAATAAAGTGCCATCTAAAATACAATATTTTAATGATGTCATTTTCAAAAAATCTTTGTTTTGTTCTGGACAACCCTGGAGGAGCTTGCAGGTTTAGCAAAACATGAATGATATCAGTGTACCAGGGAGAATCTAAGAAAGCTTGACTGATCTGTGGAGTCGCCATCTCCCGTTCGTCATCCAATTCGTTAATGTCTAAGGCTTGGCAATTAGTTTCAGTCATTAGTTGTGCCAAACCTTGACCCTTTATGAGTTTTTTTGGTTTGATTTCAATATCATATTCTAAAATGGTAGCTATCCACTTACCTCTTTTACCTTCAATGCCATCTTGAGTTAAAATATCTTTAACTACAGCATTAGGCACATAGGCTATCACATGAGAATATAATATGTAAACTCTGAAATATTTAATTGCTTTTACCGATGCAAAAGCCTGTTTCTCCATAATATTGTATTTTAAAGATGCATCCCTAAGTGCTTTACTAAAAAATGCTATTGGTTTTTCACATCCCTGATCATCTTTTTGTAGTAAAACAGCTGCAATTGTATGTTCAGAAGCGAATGAAAAAATAATGAAATCTCTGTCAAATTTGGGACTGGTAAGAACTGGTGTTCTTGTTAAAGCCATTTTAATTTCCTCAAATGATTGCTTGGCTTCTACAGTCCATTCAATGCTTGAATCTTTCCTCAACATGTTAGTAAGCAATCTAAGTAATTCAGCTAAACTAGAAATGAATCTTCTTAAGAAATTAATTTTTCCTATGAATGCTTGCAACTCTTTTATGTTTCTAGGATGAGGTATCTGCAAAATTGCTTGTATTCTTTCTGGATCAATCCTAATTCCATCTTTAGAAATGATATTACCTAAAAGCTTTCCTTCTTCCAAACCAAACAATGACTTTTTAGGGTTTAAATAAATCCCATATTTTCTGCATTTTATAAATACTTGCCTTAAATGATCTAAATGTTCTTGATCTGTTTTAGAAAAAACAGTCAAATCATCTAGATAAATAACCAGAAAATCATGTATTTCTTTAGCGAAAGCAATGTCCATTGCTCTTTGAAAGGTAGCTCCTGCATTCTTGAGCCCAAATGGAATTTTGACATATTTAAACGTACCCCATGGTGTTGTAAATGCTGTTTTATCTTGATCATCAGGATGAACCAGAATCTGGTTATACCCTGAAAATCCATCCAGTAGAGATATCTTAGAAGATCCTACTACCCTCTGTAGAATATGGTCCATTTTTGGTAAAGGATAGTTATCTTTTAAAGAAACTTTATTCAAATTTCTTAGATCGACACACAGTCTAATTTCCCCAGTCTTCTTCCTTGTTGTTACCAGGTTAGAAACCCATTCTAAGAATCTGATAGGAGCTATAATCCCTGCTTCAAACATTCTTTTAATTTCCTTTTCAATTGAGGGTAATAAAACAGGATTTATTCTTCTAAGCTTTTGTTTGAAAGGTTTCTAATCTGGTTTCAAAGGTATAGTGTGTTGAATGATGGATGTATCATATGATTTAAGGTCTTCATAACTCCAGGCAAAAACATCCTGGAATTCCTTTAATAGTTCAACATATTTAACCTTTTGATCTTTTGGAAGAGATTTGGACAACTTAACCATTTTGGGATTTTCTGGGGTTCCTAAGTTGCATTCTTCCATATCAGCCTTAACAAGTTCCATTTTAGGTCTAAATGGAATATCATTTGAGTCAAAAAGATCTTCCAAAGGAGTTAATCCTTTGGGCAAATGATTATCTTTTAAATTGATGATTTCTGTCTCATCTTCTATGATCTCCTCAGATTCCATGTGTTTCAAATTCTGCATGTCTTTTTCTGTGAATGTGGTTGGGTGCAGCATATGAATTGCATTTTCTCTTGAAATTTCTATTTTTTGTTCTTTTTCTTGATCAAATTCATCAATAGTTATGTCTTCATCTATATTACAGTTAGAAAACTCATTTTGAAGTGTCAAAAAACTATTGATTTGATTGTTATTAACAAATACTTTCCAATTCAAAAGATTATCTGGTATTGCAGGCCTATGTCTAATCTCAGCTGAAAACTGATGATTAGGATCAAAAGGTAATTTACATGTACTAGAAAACATTGCGAGACTGTGAGCATGCAAATTTTGTTTCCTGGGAATCTTGGTAAGTTGAGCTTGTAGAAAGGTGTTGAGAATTTCTACAATTGTCTCTCTATATTGTTTCAATCTCATGTCTTTTGTTAAACATTCTCCTCTAATCTGTTGAATGATTAGTTCGGAGTCTCCTATGATTGATACCCTAATAGCTCCTAACTTCTTGACATGTTTAAGCCCTAAAAAAAGAGCTTCGTACTCCGCCATGTTGTTAGTGCATTTGAAATTCAACCTATAAGCATGACCCTCATCATGATTATTTTCAACATTATGTAACCAAATCCCAGCCCCTGCCCCTAATTTGTTTACTGAGCCATCAAATTCTAAATTCCATAGAATTTCATGTTCATAATCCTCATCAATTGTTTTAAAATGTTTCTTGACAGGAGCTAGTTGTTTAGTTTTTTCTGGTATTTCTTGATCATCTTGTGTTTCTTTGTTTTCAGAGATTTCTTCAATTTTAACATTAGTTTTGTTTGTGGTTTCCAATTCTGGAGCTTCTATTTTAGTAGGGAGATCTAACTCAGCATTGTATAAAATAAAAGAGTTCATATCAGAATGTATAGAGTAAACAGGGAAGTTTTCAGGCTTCTCATGGCTACTGACTAAATATTTCATCAATGTCTCTCTGTAAAGTCTTTTAGGCTGACCAAATACTGAAATAGTTGCATATGACATGTATAGTTGAATAGACCCTCCAATTTTAGCACCCCAAGATCTAGATAATAACATTCCATATTTAGGAGGGATATCAGCCACTACTATATCCATCAAAACAGACTTCGCAGGGTATTGTACCAAAGTAACACACAATTCTTTAATCAAACCTAGATATTTTACCTGACTGGAATCAAAAGAAAACAAATCTTTGTACGGTCTGGTAATATCTAGATTTAATCTTTCCATTACTGCTTTTGGCATCAAATTGTGAGATGCTCCAGAATCAAGCATTGCATTATGGAGTATCTTGTCATGAACATTCAGGCTTACATAAAATGGAGGAGTTCCTCCACTTTCTGGTTTGCCATTTACCTCGGGGCCAAAAAGAAGTTTGGGTTGATCATCAAGAATATTTACTGAATCATCCAATCCAGTAATGTTTATGTTTAGGGACTTGGTAATTTGACTTCTATAGACATCATGTTTAGCCAATTCTGCTAAAGGAACAACTATCTTTAGTTTGCCTATTTCAGCCTCTAGATTGAAAGGTTTTTCTGTTTGAGTTTTGGTATTTTGCACAGTTGGGTTTTCTCTATTTTTTGGGTCTTCAACGTTTTTCTCTTTTTCATGAGTGAAATTTTGATTTGAAGGTGTTTCTGAGTTAACTTCTACTGTTTCTTCTACATTTCCTGCAGGAGGAAAAGTATTAGATTGTTGTTTGTTGTTTGGTTGGTTGTCAGAGACATCTTCAATTATTGGATTTGAAGGGTTGGGAGTTATCCTAGACAGAATTTGTACTTGGGGAATGTTTTGTACAGGGGGAATGTTAACTTTACCTTTGACATTTTGTTTTGCATTTTTCTGTTTGCTATTCTCTGGCACATCAATCCGTCTGCTTCTCAAATTGTACTATTTATGAACCTCATAAATTGTTGTGTCATAGCCTTCCTTAAAATCAAAAGTCTCACCTGAATGAGTTTGGAATGTTTCAAGGATATGATTCTCTTGATCATCCTGGGATAGGAAGACTTCTGGTTCATTTTTGTCATCAGTTACATTGTTTATTTCTACATCTTCTATAGGTTCTTCAGAAGTTGAACCTTCAACAAAGTTTTCTTGGAAAGGTGGCCTAATATTTTGGTCAGGGACATTCTTTCCAATATTTTGGTTCTGATTTCTTCTAAAGTTTGGGTTTCTTACAATATTATCACCAGTAGATTTTCTTTTGATTGTTTCCACTCTGTCTCCTAATCTTTCCATACCTTTAATGATTGCATCTAGCTTCTTTTCAAAAGATGAAGGTTCTTCATTCAAAGGCATTCTTCTTTCTGCCCTAGCTCTAGCTCGTTTTTCTATCAGATTTGCTTCCACACTAACCACTATGCTTTGAATTTCCTCTAATGTTTGGGGAGCTCTTTCCCTGAGTGAATAAGCTATATCAGAGTCAAAACCATCTGGAAATTTAACCAATACAGAGTCAGGTGGGGGTCTGAGGTTCTGGGTAACAGCGTTATATGCTTCATTAAATCTAATGATGTAATCTTGTACTGTTTCATTAGGTCTTCTTCTTAATTTTTCAAATTCTGACAAGATCTGGAGAGGATCTTTCTTCTTCTCCCATCTGTTCAGAAATTCCCTATATAAAGCTGGTAAATCAGCAATACTATTTGGAGCAAGGGCCCTAAACCATGTCCTAACTTCTCCAGTAAGACTCTGAACGAAAATTCTCATTCGGACATCATCAGTGTCAATTTCATAGAACTCAAAGTAATCGGTCATCCTTTTGGTATGTTGTTGAGCTGTATAAGTACCTGATCCATCAAAAGGTGCGATCTTACTCTGGTAATCTTGGGGCAAAGCAGCAGGGTTGGCTGGTAACTGTAAAGGGGCATATCGATTGGCCATTGGAAGATATAGTGGGGTAACAGGAATTGATGGTCTGGCAGGAGGAGATGGAGGAGTAGAAGGGGTGACAGGTGTTTGAAAAGTTTGAGAAAAAGTAACTGAACTTGGAGAAGCTTCGGTAATTACAGAGATGTTTGAACTTTCTTCAAAGGTTTGTTCAGATTGAATAGAGTTCTGTAATTGTCTGTCAAGATGATGTGAAACAAATCTGTATTGCAAATCTTCAAAGAACAATGGATCTGGAACTAATCTAGATAATTCAGTTTCCGAAAAATTCACAAATAATGATGTTTCAAATCGTGCATCAAAAGGAATTTCATCAATATATATAATTTTCACGGGACAGGATGCAGATCTAGAAAGTGGTCTAGAACTTCCTGAACTCTCTTGACTTCCTCTTTCAGAACTTTCTTGACTTCCTTGTCTTCTAAGAACCTAGGAATCAGATTTGGATTTTCAAATACTGGTGGTGGATTAGGGTCAGGATTTGACCTAGTATGACGAATCCTTTCTGAAGCCAGTTTTCTTAGACTATGTGTTTTTGGATTTTTGGTTTTAATTGAAAGAACAAATACAACTTCTACAAATTCTTCAAGAAATAATTATGTATGATTAAAATTTTCTCAAAGATCTGTTAAACTAGAGAGTCTGATTAAACAATTTGAAGCTAAGGTTCAGTATATAAGCTAAATCAGAGATAGACTGAAGCAACATTTATTTACTTTTGCAATTGCAATGCAAAAGCAATTTCAAAGGCTACCTGGCTGATCTTCAGACTCTGTCTATAGCTTATAAGTGAACAATATTAACAAATAAAGATGATTCAGATTCCCCAGTATGGTCGCCACTATGTTATCACTCAGGTTTTCCCTGAAGTTGTGGAAAAGGAAAGTATACGCGAGGTAACCACAAACCAACCTTCAGATGCAGAATCTAGCCAATCTGCATCCATAGAGGGCTCTCTCTTTATGATTTATCTTTGTTCTTAGAAGGTTTTAGGCTAGTTATAGATCCAAGAGTTTGTTTGAAAATGGTGGAATCCACAATCTAGGGGCAAGGTTGAATATTTTCAGTCCATTGGGCTATGGAGTCAAAGGATGGCTTTACTGGATTTCTATTTTACACACAAGATGGCTTTGCAGCGCAAGATAGCCAGACAGAGAACAATCCTTAAAATTTAAAGTGGATTGGATGATTTTGAAGGGATGAAAGGCAGCTAAGAATCTTTCACCATGTTCAAAAGAAAGAAATGAAATGACTACAAACAAAGAGCAATGAAGAATTCTTTATTATAGTAATCAAGAATGTTTAAATTAGCAAAGCAAGAGCATTTAAGAATTCGTGCTTATAACCAATTTAGAGGAAAACATTAAGAATAATCACATCTGAAATCAGATTACAATTAAGTAAATTCTGATTCAATCCTTTATGTAAATTATTCAGAAATGGACATAATGATATTATAAATAGATATAAAACTTAAAACATAGGATAGAAAGACTTATTGAACTGCAGTCTGACACATGAATCCTGCAAAAAGTCTTGAGCTTCAAATTGTCATCCAGTAGGCCACAAATAAATTTCTCCAAAACGATTTTTATTCCAAAAACCTCAATGTCACGGCCAAGTAATAGAATCCACCCTCAATACTCTCTTTGAGGGTTTATTTACACAAAAAATAATTGAAAATATCTTACACTAACCTAGCCCTCAATTTAGGGTGACTGACAAGTAAGTTACAATAAAAGAGGAGACAGATGGTCTCGTAGATAGAATAAAATGTAATTGTTGGTGTGTTGTTTCCTCATTTTGCTGATGTGCTGGAGGTAAGTGCTGAAATAGGGCTCGATGTTGTCCCTTGGAGTAATTTCTTTGATTGTTTGATACTCTTTGTCTTTACGGATACTCTTTAACCTGTTTGATTGATACTCTTTAACCTGTTCTTACTATTTATCCTTTTCATAATAAAAAGATAAAATTTTCAACCTGAAGATAAATTTCATAAAATTTCCAATAAGTCATTCCACCATTGATCTGGTGCTATTACGGTTCTTTTAAGTTTCCTCAACGTTTCATCAGCCTCTGTGAGTTTGTAAAAAGTGGGCTGCTCAGGGAACAAATACTTTATTTCATGTTCAAGATGAAATAAATTCTTCAACCTGTCATAGATATTTCTTCCTGTTGGCAACGTTGCTTCTGGCATACTGATAGAATGAGTAGCTGAATTATGAGCATGGATATCTATTTTCTTGATATAGGTTTCCAAGTCCATTATCTGGTCCTCTAAGAGCATAGGACTGGGTAACCCACTGTCCAACAAAACCTGAAATTTTCCTCTAAAAGTATTAATATCAGCCAAAATATCTAAGCACTTCCTTTCCAAATTCTGCATAAAAGTTCTTTTGATGAAAACTCTTTGTATCTCCAAAATGGTGCCGGTCCTATCCTCAATTCCTAATACTACAAGCTGTTGCTTAGTTCGGGTGTTCAAAAATTGAATAAGTTGATTGGCCTGCTCAGGTCTACCTCTTATTTCATCTCTTGTTCTATTTATTTATTCCTGAGCTGCTTTAATCAAGTCATTTTGTTCAAAAATTGCTTGAACAGAGGACCAAATAATTTTTATTAACTCAATTATATTACCCCAAAGAATTTCATTTATTTCCTTCAAAGGCTTTTCTAATGAAAGATATTTTTCTAAAGCCTTAACTAATCTTTCTAACCTTTTAATTTCCCTAGTATTATCAGCAACTGTCTTCTTAGATGTATCATATTTCTGCTCCAAGTTTTCTAACTGTAATTTTGTGGTTTGAAGTTTCGTGACTCTTAATTGTAAACTTTCCATTTGTTTTTCCAATTCATCAGAACTTAAACCAAAAGTGTTCACCTGTGCTGGCACTGTTTGTTGCTTTGCTGTTGTAGTACCTGTGGTTGTAGTAGCTTTTGTGGTGGATGCTTGCATGATAGCTTCTTTTTCCTGTAAAGCTTGTTCCAATCCTTTCTCTATTTCGCCTAGTCGCTCAGTCATCTTTAAGAGAAACTCCATTATCTCTTTTTGTGAATTCCCCTTCAAAAATTCTTGGGTCTGGCGATGCCTTGAGGCTGGCAATTTCAGCTGCTTTCTCAGTGCAGCTATGTCATCATCTTTCTTCTTAATTAGTGCCTCAATGCTTTTGATATCTTTGGGGTTGTGACCGAAGCTGATGATTATGTCTTCCAGAGACTTTATTCTGTTATATTTGGCCTGAGAAGAGGCCTTCTCAATTTGCAATTGGGTGCTTGTGTTATTTAAATAATCTTGCAGCCTTAGGGTTGCCATGGCCTTATCAGTAAGAGTGGAATAGACCATTTCCCCAGTTTGTTTATGCAGCTCTATCTGGTCCAAAGGATGAATGTCCTTTGCGAGGACCTCAAAATTTGTTCTAATATAATCAGCTGCTGTCATAGGTTTTGGCACCTTGGACTTGAAGTGGCTCATCATCATTTTGCCTTGTGAAATGTCAAATGCTGACATTAACCTTTCCTGATTATGTGGAGCCATTTTCAGATATTGATCATAAACTTTCATTCTCAATGGATCATTCTTTGCCTTTATATTAATGAAAGTTCTTTTTATATCACCGGTATCTGTTTTTGGTGGCTTAAAAGAAGATACTTCAGTACTCAACTGCTTTTGCAATGCTTTTCCTTTGTGGCCTGTGTTTGTTTCACTAACTGTGCCAGTTAGTTGACTGTCTTCCCTTCCATCATCAAACATTTCATCAATGATTTCCACATCTGGAAGTGGATCTGGTTTCTGTTTTTTGGCTTGATGTATCTCTGAGGACTCTTTGGAAGGAGTAGTATCTGGAACATGCCTTTTCTTGCTCATTTCTACATTGGATGGAGTTTGTAATCCTGAAATTTCAGGATGATTTACTTGAATGGGAGAAACTTGTGTTTGATCAGGTGCTCTGGAGGTTTGAGGTTTCTCTGCCATGACTAAAGTTTCGATGACCTGTATCTTAGGTTCCTTTCCTTTGCCTTTTGACTCTGCTGCAACTGATGAACTGCCTTCCTGTAATCTCTGCTGTAGGTTTGTTGATGAAGAAGTGCCTATGTGAGGTACCTGCACTTGACCATAAGATTCTAGGTCATACTTCTTCTCAAGATCTTTCATAATTTTGTTCATTTTGTCTTCTTCACTTTCTTCTTCAACTAGTGTTTCTTCAACCCATTCATCTTGGTTGGCATACTGTTCTATTTCAGGAATCTTGTGATGTATGTAAGGGGATGATTTGTTCTTTACTCTCTTTTCACAGATAAAACCAAATGGATCATAAGGAACCCAATGAAAACTTCTTTGGAACTTGCAATGGCTTTGTAGTATATTTTCTTCTTCTTGCTCAGCCTCCCTAGAGTTGCATATGTAGGTACCTAATTGACTTTTAATTCTGAGTTGGGCTTTCTTTTTCACACTAAAAAAATGAATCACATCTGAATTATTCATTT
Source organism: Pinus albicaulis (assembly GCA_034641835.2). Lineage (NCBI taxonomy): Eukaryota > Viridiplantae > Streptophyta > Pinopsida > Pinales > Pinaceae > Pinus > Pinus albicaulis. The sequence continues at coordinate 276,565 of JAXQQM020084561.1, forward strand.
GCCTGAAGTATTCCAAGGCAAAAAGTCTCATGGGCACATATCTTGGCAACTTGAATGGATGTAATTCACATCCATAGATTCTGATGACTGAATGGTTTTGATATAAATACCAATCTCCAACTTTATATGTCCTTGAAAGTTGCAAGGTCTTCTTGATTTCATTACTGAGCCTTGGAGGAGGAATTCATGTCAACAAGGTAGTTGCAGGATATACAAAAAGATCGATGAACTCAGTATAGGAATAGGGAGAATCATAGGAAGAATGAATTATGGGAGACCAAAATATAACTTACCTAGGGTTTCCCTTGGCATCAAGCTTTTTAACAGGGAAAGGGAACTTCTCTGATTGATAAAAGATAATGAGATGATAAATAACTGAGGAATATTTAAAAACTTTCTCATCATCTAGCCTCATGAACTGGTCATGGATCTTATTGGCTATGAAAGAGGCAAAGTCATATTTAACTTCAGGAGGTTGCCCAGGAGTAAAAATGGACAGCAAAACCAAGGTTATTTCATCAACATATTCACTGGTATTGAAACCCAAGACAAAAGATATCATATTTAGGATGAGCCTTCCCAACTTAGTGAAATAATAAAAACCATAGGGAGGAGGTCCCTTAGGTTGATGTTCAGGCAACATAAAATTCTGGCAAATGGACTCCAATTTTTCTGGGGTCAATTGATTAGACTTTTCAATCAGTTCTTCCATAGACAAAGGTGCTAGTTCTTGATCTGGTTCAAAATGTAGCATTGCATTGATAGCCTGGGGAGTAATAGGGAAAACAACACTCTGGTCAGGGGATATTATAGCTCTTTGAGTGGGATCATAGTTAGAATGGCAATAGTGGATAATTTCTGGGAAAGTAATGACTGAGGGGATGAGATATCTCGGGAGATTGGATTCCCACAACCCAATGACATCTTGCGCCTTCGAATAATCGTCTCTGCAGCGACAATAACTTAGAAGGGGGATTTCATCAAAATGCAAGTCTTTAATCTGAAAATCTTTATCTACCAAAGGCAAATATTCTAACTGTCTGTGGGGGGCATTCAATGGAGTCACATTCAGGGCTGCCGGGGCTTCCATTTTGGTTCTTGTGGATTCAAAACGGAAGTTTCTGGGTTTTCTTCACAGGCCGGGCACGATTTTAATTTAAATGAAGGAAATTAGCACAATTGCAGTTTCAGGGGAACAATTCACAGTTTTAAACCTCAGGGAATGATCTCAGTGATAAGATTTAATCACTAATCCAGTGGAAAACAAGGAAAACAGACTTTCTTTTGAAGTTCGAAGCGCTATAGGATAAATACCTGTTCTTGGAGGCAAACTGGGTTTTAACAGGTATCAGGCGGTAGCACGAGGATGCTTGAACACTAGTTTGGCAGAATTCTGGAGCGAAATTGGATAGAACAGTGAATTCCAGTGAAAATTTGAATTTTGCAGCAGAAGGCGCAGTCGCTTTCGAATAACGAAAATGATATAAAAAACACGAAAATTTGTTTTATTTCCAAGTTAAAAGGGATTTTTTATTTTTTCGAGGACTGACGTCATCGATGTACGGGCTGACGTGTGCAGGGGTCGGGCGGTAAACGGTAAGCAGTAATCCCCGCACCGCTTATGGACAAGAGTGGTTTTTAATGCGAGGGAAGCGATTCCAATGGGCGATGGACGCGTGGCCAGTGGACTATTTCAAAACCACCAAGTCCCCGCGCGTTAAAGCTCTGACAAGGGATGGCTGGCGGAATTGATGTGGAGCGTTGATCTGTGGAGGGGCAATCCAAAGGTGGAAGGGACGGGGAGATGGTGGGGCGTTATCGTGCGGGCCCGGCGGGGTTTTAAACGTGATTAATGTTATTAAACATCCCGGGGGGCGTCTAATAGGTGGAAAAGGTTGGTTATTAACTAATTCTGATAATTAATTAATCCCACTGTATAATGGAAATAGGGGTTGCGGTGGGGTTTCGATTTTGGTTGAAGCGTCGGGTGGGATGCCAGGTGGATGGGCCACGGTGGCATAGGACCTTTTCCGAAGTTTTTTAGTTTGAATTAAAACTTTGGTTTTATTTATATTTTTGTGTTAAACATACATATCATATGTTTAAAGTTTTTCTCATATATGTTTTTTATTATATGATAAATTAACCGATATAATTAATTTACCATAGGGGCGGGAGTATTATATAATGATATATTTTAACCAAAGGGGTTGTATAGTGGGTTTTTATTTGAATGCACGGGGAAATAAATACTTTGGCTAAACTTTATAATAGAGGGGTTTTTTTGGATATTTATATAAAAGGAGTTATATACTTAGGATAGGGCATTTTCACTAGGGAGTTAATAATTAAAGTTAAACATTAATATGACAAAGGAACAAGGGAACTCAAAAAAATTTGCACATCTAAGAAAGTGACAATTTCTAAAGTAAATTACAATATCTCAACTTCAACACTTAAACTTAGAATAGTAATTTATTTTGAGGGATTTTTATGTAATTTTGCATGATTTTCCTAAGTAAAATGGGATTTTACTTAGGAAAAGATTGAAAATGAATGATAATGGATAACTTCAAGTACTTAGGTCTTTTTGATCATCAGGCCGAGGGTCCGGTCCCTCCAAAAGTCAAGGAAATTCCTTGAGCCCCTTTGATCTCCAAATACCTTAGCACTTTGGGGAAATTAGTAAAAACTTAGGGAAAAAGTGATGTGGGAAGTTAATGATTTTGATTTTGCTTTCTGTGAATTCTTCAGTGCATTTTCTGCTTGAGTACTTGTGATGAAGGTAAAGGATTAAACATATTTAACAACATCATTCATCACATGAAAGTTTTGCAACACCATCTACCTACCCTATCTACTTGACACTACCATTTTCTCTTCTTTATTAGGGTGCATTTGGACTTGAAAACCCTTATCAATCTTCTTTTCTTTTACAAGGAAAATCTATCTAATTCTACCTTTATTACATCCAAGGGCTCAGATTAAACTGTTGAGCACCTTTTATTAACTCTACCTATCTACTTATCTGCCAAGATTAAACTGTTTGGTCAGATATTTATTCACTAATCTACAACATGAAATTGAAAAATGAATAAGTCAAGCTTAAACAGTTTGACTATTCATGAATTGTGGCATAAAATACAAGTTGCACACAATTTTTTTATTACATCAGAGTAAAAAGTAGTGGCATTTAGACTTGCACACTTTCCTTGGCCTTTATTTTTGATGGGGTTCATTTCTTTTACTTTTTGGCCATTTTTATTTTTCTTACCCTTTGATCTTTCTTTTAGGGTATACCCTCTTTACATTTTTTAAATTTTTTGATTTTTTGGTTTTTCAATAATATGGAACACCTTTGCTTAAGAAAAAAGGTTTGAACATATTCCATAGTTCAATCAAGACAATCATGAAAAATGACACCTATTGGTATAGGAGACTAACAATACATACGTTTAAAATAATCAACAGTGTAAACATTATACTATGGTGCATTTAACATATACGAAACAAGAGCTTACAGGGTCCCACACCACAGTGACCAATCACAGCGCATCGCATTTCACTTGCTTGCAAGTTTAAAGTTTTGCAATAGACATATATCCTATTTCCTGCAATATGTGATCGCATCGCATCGCATCCAACTTACCATGCAAACTCTTAAGTACAAACATTAAACTCTGCGATGTGCGGGCTCGTGATTCGTCGTCCGCCGTTGATCTGCCCTAGATCTAATGATCCTTATCTAATCGCACTTCGCACTTCGGCGTTCCAACGTGTTTGTGCGATTTTTCTCCTGCCCCGATTGCGATATGCGATAGTAATATTGCATCGCATCACCACTTTGCGGTATGCGATGAACTTCACATCGCCGATGTGCGATATTGCGTTGTGCCGCCACATGTCCCTTCGCATCGCCACATCGCATCGCCACTTCACGGTATGCGATGAAATTCGCATCGCCAATGTGCGATATTGCGTTGTGCCGCGACGTGTCCCTTCGCATCGCCACATTGCATCGCAATATCGCATCGCATTGCTCTTGCTTCCGATTTATGATCTGATTTCCGTCGATGCGATCATCACCGTTGATCTGTCCAGATCTACGATCCTCGTTGCTGCTGGCACTTCCGATTAATACTCAAGCGCTAGCATAATATCATCTATGCTTATGATTCTCAACTCTATGGTTTAAACCCCAAATAAACCATATAAATATTTACGGGCCCACAACTTTATTTCAATGTACCTTTTACACCGTCGATCTAATCGCTCATATATCCGATGACTATCGCATAACAAAGATACATGACCTTCAATTTTTCAATCTCACGCGAAATAGTTGATTTTGTGTTGCTACGTGTCAACTCCTTAATGCTATCGCGTTCATTTCAACTTTTACCACTTACCACTCTAAAGCTACGTGAAAACCCATTTGCTGGTTTTTGAAACCGTCTTCACTATTCCATCTCTGCTTTTGATTCATGGTTCCATACTCCATTGACCAAGGTTTCTCTCGCTTATCCTTTCCAAACTGTTGGTTCTGTTATAACTCCACACAAAATACAATTCATCTACTGTGCCATTCCGCTTCCTCTAGTCTACTGTGCCATGAATTATAGGTTCTTCTTTCGACAAGTTCATTCAGGTTCACCACTTATCTTGCGATGAATATTATCCATTCATTTCTTGCCTTTGTTGTTGCGATCTAATCGTGACCGTCTGTTCACCTCACTTGGAATTCGTATGCCTTAGTCTATTTTCTGTTTGTTTACGTTGTTCCGCTCTGTGACACCGGTCCCTCCACGCTACTCCTCCTGAGCTTGTTCTTTATTCTAAGTGCGATGATCTCTCCTGAGCTTGTTTTGCTGCCTTTGCTCCTTTTCTTCCTTAGTTGCTTCTCTGTTTCCTCTGCTTCTTTCTGCTACCTCTCTACATTCAATGTTTCTCTGCTTTTGTTGTTCCTCTGCCTCTCTTTTATGCTTTCTTACTGCATTATTTCCTGATCTTCTCCTTTTCCTTATTGTTGGTTCTTCTCTGCTCCTTTGCCTTAATGATAGTTCAAGTGCTGCTCCTTTGTGCTCATTTGCCATCAATGACAATATTTCCAAAAAATATGACATCTCCGCTTACTTCGATTTTCCTTCTTTCTTTGATGTAGATTATATATGCCTTTGGGGAGAGACTATATCCAAAGAATATTCCTTTGATGCTAGTAGAATCCATCTTCTTTTGCTTTTCCTTTGGAACATGGATGTAGGCAGGGCTTCCAAATATTCGGAGGTGATCCACACTTGGATTATTTCCTATAAATACTTATTCGGGAGTTACTTTCTTAAGACTTCTATGGGGATCTATATTTTGTATATACACGGTTATCATGGTTGCTTCTCCCCATAAGAATTTTGGTAGGTCTTGGTCAAGGAGCATTATCTTAATGCCTTCTTCAATAGATCTATTATTTCTTTCAATAACTTCATTTCGTTCAAGATAGTAGGGAACAATGAGCTCCCTCTTAATTCTTGCATCCTTACAATATGCAATCAGTTCCTTGGAAGTGTATTCCCCACCATTGTCAGATCTTAGAGTCTTTATCTTTCTTTTGGTGAGGTTTTCCACTTCAGCTCGAAACTCTTTGAATATCTCAAATACTTCGTCCTTTTTCTTAAGAAGATAGATTCATGTATTTCTAGAATGATCATCTATGAAAATCACATAATGGACACGACCTCCAAGAGATTTATCAGACATGGGCCCACACAAATCAGAGTGAATAAGGTCCACAATTTCTTTGGCCCTAGATTCACTATTTGGAAATGGTTTTCTTGTATGTTTTCCCAAATAACATCCCTTGCACACACCTTCATGATATTCCTTTATATTGGGGATTCAATTAACCAATTGTTTAAGAGTGGGAATGAGCCTATAGTGTAGATGACCATATATTTAGTGCCATAGCTCAATAGGACTAATTTCCATATGAATTAAAGCTTGAGGAGATAGTGTAGTACCTATATTTGTCAATGCTAGAGTCTTTGCCTCAGAAAATATACTTTTCCATAAAAAAAATCAATTCTTTCTCCTTCATCTTCTAAACAAGAAATAAAAAGAAAATTCTTTTTCAAACCTGGAACATATAGTATGTTGTTGAGGTGAAACTTCAATCCACTTTCTAATTCCAGCGAGGTTAATCCCAGGCCTTTCACAACATAGCTTTTGTTGTCACCCAATTCCACTGCATGAGAGGATGATTCCCTTGATAATGTGTGAAATTGTTTACTTTCTATTGTCATGTGCCTTGATGATCCACTATCAATGATCCATGCATTGTCATCATGGAGAGATCCTATAAGGGCAGCCAAAAATCTTGGACTTTTGATTTTGATGAATAAGTAATGGGTGACATTCTTGATCCAGCTTCTAGTAGTTTTGATACCCATCCTTATGTAGTCCATCAAAGAGGGAGAATCCATGCCAACAAAGTGATCTTCAGTTCTTACTAACCTTAGCTCTGAAACCATGTTAAATAATTAAAGCACTTATATTAGGGTTTGATTCTTAGATCTTGATAATTAATTGTGGGTGTGTTGGCTTATTTTTCTTCTTTATTATATTATCTTTCATCAAGTAATTACCATATTATGTGTCTATGAAGATCAAAAACAAGAGACATAAAATATATGCACTATGCCAGAGAAAAACTGCCCTCAAGGGGAAAACCCAGTCAACATAATTCTTCCTTTCAATAGTATTCTTTGAAACTCTTCACCCTAGACATGAGCCAAACTTTCCGTCCACACCAAGTCAGCCTTCCAAATCTTCGACCTAGTAGCAACAACAACTTTGACTAGGCAGCAGATTCAGTAGTAGCAACAACATCAAAATAGTAGAAGATTTCGACCCAACTCACACTCTTTTCTAACTCTACCTTCCACTTCGTATTTTTTTACCTTGATGCAGTAGATATCGAACTAGCTTGGGAAGTGATGGTGCAAATGAATTCGGTCTCCTTGCTTTTATAGGTTCCAGATGAGTTCGAATTTGTCCCTTTGAGGCCGACTTGATCTCTTTAAGAATGACTTGATGTGGATGGATTCTAAACCATTTTTTATTCAAAAATAAACCTAATTACATGATTCAAAAGGCCAAGAAGGGTCAATATAAATTTTTAATGACTAACCTAGAAGTCCACAATGGGGACCTTATACTAAATATGACCCAAGCATGAAACCCATGCTTTAATAAGTCATTTAATAATAAAATAAATGTCAAATGATAATACAAATTATTTTTCTTTAATTATTTTGATAAGTACAATAAATATAAATTATGAAGACTGAACCTAGTTACAATCTTCAAGACTATGCACTATATATTTGAGGCCAACTACCCTGATTCTGTGGACAGTATCTCTTAAGATGCTCCTCATCACATGTCCAACACTCCAACCATACAATACCATTACCTCCATGTTGTTGTTGTGGCCTATGTCCCTGCCTACTCGCATTAAAATTATTTTGTGGTGCCACATTTTCCTTATCTTATATATTTTTAGGCCTTACTCTTATAGGCTGGCATTTAGCTTTACCTTTGTCCTTCCCTTTCCATGCTTGTTGAGACTCATTATTGCGCTTTGACTATTCATAGAGATGCTTCAACTTTCCAATGAATTCCTCAAGTGTCTAAGGCTCATCATACTCAATCTGATCCCTAAATGATAATTGCAAACCACTGAAAAAGCATTGAACTTTAGCCTTCTCATCCTCAAGATATGATACATACCTCAATAACTCTAAGAAATTTGTCGTGTAATCTTCATCTATCATTGATCCCATATTTAGTTCATAGAATTATTTGGCCTTGTTGTCGTAGTACCTCTCTGACAAGTATTTCTTCCTGAAAATCCTTTTAAACTCATGCCAACTCAAGTCGCTTGTCCTGATGTGTCTAACCCACTTCACATTTTCACACCAAATATATGCTTTACCTCTAAGGCTAAAGATAGAAATATTGGCATTCATGTTATCTGAGTACTCATGCAACTCAAAGAACTTCTTCATCCCAAGTATCCAAGCTTCTGCCTTTTTTGGTTTTTTCAAGTCCCCATCGAAAGTAGGTGCCTTTGCTTTCTTAAATTCATCTGGAAAGTATCCCCTTCCATTCCTCCTGTAAGGATGATATCACTGGCGATCATGATGTCTATATGAACCAAAACTAGAATGGTACCTGTAGTCAACACCCCTCCTATCTGGAGTGTCCAACAACCTACCATCTCTCACTATATAAACTCTATCTAACCTGTGTCTGCTAGGAGACCTACTGCCATATGCCCCATTAGTTATGTAATATGACAAGCTCTGAATAAGTATTGCATTCACCTCTGCTTGTTTCTCGTGTGCTTATATGAGTCTTTCATTATCTACCTTGCGGCTCCTTATTTCTTCCTTTAGGCTTCTTAATGTGTCTACCAAATCAGAAAAGTGCCCACCATGTTGCTTATATGACTCATAGGGAGAGTCTTTGTAGTCTACCATCTTTGATCTCTTTTCCTACCAAGCATAATATGTCAGCTAAACCAAATAACAATAAACCAACGTACCTTAGTGTAATTTTGGGAGGATACATCCTACAATATAAACCAATCATCGTAATACATGTATATATAAAATCATAATAGCATATAAACTCGTAACACATGATATACCCGCACATAAACATCATTCTAGTTGGAGTCCAGTCATCGATGCATAACCATACCGAGTACACTCCATGAACTAATGCATGACAACCTCAACCATACCAATGCAAACTTGACCACACACAATCCCAAGCACAAACAATACACCAGCATAAGCAACATGTAAGCAAGCATTCTCAACCAATGCATGTTCAACATATAGCATCACACAAGTAAGCATACATGAACAACACACAAGCATGACCAATATGTGACCTGGCATAAACAAGCAATGCATATACAGCATGTAGAAACATGTAATAAAGTGTGCACTAACAATAAACAAGCATTAACAACACATAACCATTCATACACTCATGATAACATGTTGACAACAACACCATCAATCTTTCCATGGCGACACCACTGCCACCATAGCCAACACAACACGGATGCAACAAGCACATACACCCTAGGTATGAGAAACACATATGAAACCAATAGAAAAGCATGACCAACACACCACCCATCTAGTCCAAGGGTTGAACCATGCTCTCATACCACTTTGTAACCCCCCCTTCCCACATCTACCCAAGCATCCAGAAAACTGAGGTAAATATGCAACGAGAAGTTACTTTGGTGAGATTCAACCTCCTAGGTGACCTTAAGGAAGTGGAATCAAAGGAAACTATTCACGCAGACCTTATACATCAACAATAACATCCCCAAGAGCTAACCCAACCATTCATGCAACCTGCCCCTAGGTCCCATTGACCTAATTTTCTTTTGGGCATCTATATGCATGCACAAGCCTCCAAGCAAACGTCTATGGGTCTATTAATGCATGCACAAGGCTACAAGCCAACATCTATGGCTCTATGGACGCATGCACAAGGCTACAAGCCACCGTCTAGGGACTAAATTAATCATTCTTGTGCCAGCATCTCTAGGATTTGGGCCAATTTTTCAGGCCCAAAACCCAGTGCTCTGCCCAGAACTTCATGACAAGTTCAAAGATGAATTAAAATGAATAAACAGTGATGTATTTAAAAAAATATCCATGAGGACTAAACTAGGCCCCTGCTAGCCATGAAAGGCATTTCATCCAACATATCGCAAACATCAAAGCTACATATATAAACAACAGAATAGAGCAAAGGGGTCTCATACTTATCTGAGAATCACTAAGAAGAATTTATCTCTACATCATAAGCTGCAATACAATCTATTTGACCATAGATACATTGTACATTAATTTACAAGTAAAAACATAGGTAGAGCCATACATCATCATTGTTAAAATGCATGCTTATAACCAGCATAATAACAACAGAAATATAGTGGATAAAATAACAATATGATCCACATAATAACCAGTACAATTATACATCAAATACCAAAGGAATGATATTCTCATTAATGAATGTAAAAACCAACCGGAGATGGGACTTCCACGTTCCACCCAACCATAGATTGGTTGAGCCAAATCTATCTTAAGCCAATCACCCCCGTGCCATATTCCAATCATGAATGTGGGACTCAAACCGAAAGAACCAACCAGGGCATCCCGAGGCTAAAGCACCTCACCCTCGTCAATAGAAATCAATATTTATCGTGATCTACACCTAATCACTAGGCCAACACAAGCATGGACATCACCGGATTCTCTCTGCCTAAACCGTGAGGAATTTTCCTATCTCCTAGTCTTTCAAACTTTATCACAACCCACAGTCCGAATCAGGGGCCACTAGGCCCTAAACCGAGACATACTCGCCAGTATTTACCGTATATCACAAACCCGAGATTACTAGGCCTGATGGAGAGCAAAACACCTCTTAGGATTTACCGCAATCCAAATCCAAATAACTAGGCTCTATACTGAGACAACACATAAATCAGTTTGGTGTCATATCATTCATAGATCCACCTCACTCAGCTTCGAATCCATCTGGAAATCTAGCTAAACCAAAACATGAGAACTCCACAACACCATGGCTATCTGGAAATGGCAAGGCTAGGTTGAAAACACTATCACACCTGGAAAAACCCATGCCAAGACAAAAATGAACCAAATGAAATACCATGCATGCCAAATATAGCAAGGAAAACACATATGCAAATCGATACCTACCAAGAATCCTATTATAGTTGATTGATTCTTGCTCCTCCTTGCTTGCTTCATCCTTCTTCATGTTGTCTTGCTCCAATGCCAAAGTGCTTTAAGAAAATTTGTGTCCAAGAGTGTGAGAGAGAGAGAGATAGAATAATGAGAGAGCTCCAAAAATACACTGACAAAATGTACCAACTGATCCTCAGAAGCCTTTTTATATATGAGGCCTCTATTTTCTTGATTTTCCATTATTTTCATCCTCACATGAAACCTGTGACCTTTCGTCTCCCTTTTCTCCTAATTTCCATTATTTTCATAAATAAACGTGCCAAATATTCCATTTTTCCTCTCCAACACCTTTGCCTTTGCCTTTGCCTTTACCAATTTCCTTAGCCATATTAAACGAAATGAACACCTACTAGGATGTTTTGCCCAAAATTCAACTTGGAATAAGTGTCCCATCAACTGTGGTTATTATTTTAACTTTTTTTACATGGAAATTTCACCAGGGTTGTTACAATGACAATAAAGTCCTATCATTGTTCACATCAATTTCACTGATCCCACACTTAACCAAATTTTGAAAAATTCCTAGAAACTTAGCCTCATTCGAACTTCCTAAACTCCGCATTGCGCAGTCCCAACCCTCAAGCTACAACCTTGCCTCTTGACACTGCACAATGCACAATTTCTTCCTCCTAGGATTGTGCACTGCGCAGTTTCAGTGCTCAAGCCTGAGCCTTGGCCTCCAAAATTGCACAATTCATCCCTCCATCCTGGCCCCAATTGCGCAATCTTTGAGATCAAGCTTAAACCTTGAGCTTCTTAACTATGCAATTGTGCAATCACCAAGACTTCTTTGTCTCCAAAAACTACGCACTTGGATGAAACAATGCAAAATCCCTTTAGCCTGGCCCACTAACTCCAAAAACTACACAATTTCTCTCTCATGCCCAGTTAGTATTGCACATTGCGCAGTCTTAAGGCTCAATCCTCAACCTTGAGCTCTTGAAATACACAATTGCGTAATCACCTGGGCTCCTCTATCTTCCAGAACTGCGCAATAGGTTGATCCAGTGCCCGTCCCATCAACCTGTCACACTGAGCTCCCAGATTACGTATTTTTCATCCTCATTCAGCCTGACATGTGCATTGCACAGTCTCAAGGCTCAAGCTTCACCCCTGGCTGCCTAAGCTACACAATTGCGCAAATATTGAGACTCTTTCCCATCTTGTCACCTAGTCTCGGCTGAGTCAGTGGACCAATATGCACCATCTTAGACTAGGGGTTTATCGTCCTGATGTCATCTTGTCATGACTGGATTGTAGATTCAAGATTCTACCATGTTGTGACAAGATGATGAAGAAGAATATGGAGAAGGAGGACATGCTAGAAGACACATATGGAGCTGAAGAGATAAGATAATCATCATGTGAGAAGACAAAGGAACACCAGACTATAACAGAAGATGAAGATGAAGATCCAATGGAAGACTCCTCATCTTCAAGTCATAAGGAGGAGAAAGAAGAAGAACATGTACCATATTTTCAAGAAGACACAAAGAAAGAAGCAGCAAGAAGGACAATTTTGCACTATCACGTCATCATGTAGTCCATGTCATCAGTGTCATGTCATGTCCTGTCACAAACCATCATATGCCACATCATTATTTTGGATTATGTAATTACATATTCAAAATGTATTGTAAAGTGAAAGCCCAAAGGATACATTCATAATATGAAGAGTCGTGTAAAGTCGAAAAATTCATAGGAAGTCAGACAGTAATGACGGTAGTCAAAGAGTCACAAGGAAGGTGAAGCATCACCTCTTGGTTATATAGACACCCTCGTTGTATGAGAAAAATACTTTTCACCTTCGCTCCTCCCATAAAGCATTGGAGAGATAAGATAGTTATTTTTGGGAGTAAGGAGTGGCTCCAACACTCCACTATTGGAGCTAGTGATGTTCATTGTATAAATGTGTCTTGTAACTTTTACTTAATAACAAAAGCCTTCAAGGAAAACACGTTTTTCATGCATTGGTTATGAATATTTGTAAGACTATTCTGCGGATGTTTGTATTTCATGTTTGCTTTCATCTATGATCAAGTAGTTAAACCATTTCGGTTATTTTAATACTTATATTTTTAGAATGTGATGTAATGGTTGTTATTGCTATCCCATCCTTGTGGAATATTCCGTGGGTATTAGACAAATCTTTCTCTTTTATTGGTTGTAATGACCATCACATCTCTAGTGGACTATTATGTTGGATGTTAGATGGATCCTTCTTGTTTGCATGTGTCTCTTATTGGATGGTACTATTACCTCTCTCTTAGAGGATCACTTTTCTCCCTCCCTCTGGAGTACAAGAACTTTGACACACCTTCTTACTTTTCAAAGGCACAATTGCCTCACTCTCTCTTGCTTACAGTTAGAACCAAGAAAAATCTTCAAGAATTTGGCAATGAGGCCATATTTCGAATGGGGATCCTATTCCAAACGGTGTGCGGTCTAATTAATACTTCCGATCGGGGAGACCCCTTGGTTGACGGATTTCCAACACCGTCAATAGCTTATTAATTAAATTTAAATATGGTTATGCAATCATTATTAGTCCCTCCAATGCAACACTTTAACAATTAATTTGTATATTGATCACTATTAGTTTAGCATTGACCAATGCAAATTATAATGTTTAACTTTGAAAGTATATATATATATATATATATATATATATATATATATATATATATATATATATATATATATATATATATATATATATATGTTTAATATCGTTAAAAAAATAATAAAATAATAAAATAAAAAACAACAACAACAACTAATTTTCAAACATTTGATTGGACTATAACTTGAAGGTCTTATTACATCCTCTGCACAATATAGTGCCATGTGGATAATTGTTTTACATATTTTATGCCATAATATATGGATATGATTGTAATATTCATGCATGATTTTTACATAACCCACCAAAATTTATGCAAGTTCTTTTTCCTGAGCAAGAAATTTACTTATCCACTTGACATATCAATTTATTAGTTCCTACCAAGCAAGACTATAGGATGATTTTTCTATTGACGCGTAGCCTAACTTATAAAAAAAATAACATTTTTTCAGAGCATTTTTTCTGGCAAACTTTAACCAAATTATGTCATAGATTTTTGAAAACTTAAGTTTAAGTTGTTTAATCTATAGAATATAAGCGCCCTAGGGTTTTTAGGGTGATAAACCCATTTATACAATCAAATAAGTATTTAAAACAACAAAAAATCACAAACTTGATTGAAATTGTATCGCCAGATTCCATTCCAATGAAAAAAACTATTTAGTCTCGAAGCATAATTTCTCTCTTGAGTTGGAGGGACTAAGGTAACATGTAAACAAAATTACAATATAACAAATCAATATTTATTATTTTTATTACTTTTAATATTTTATTATTAATTGAGCCAAGATTTAAATGTTTACAATATGTCTCCCATACAAACTCTACATTACTTTTAACTTTTTATTATTTTAAATTTTACTTTCAACTTTTTATTATTTTTTAATTAAACCCACATATAAATGTTAAATGTTTACAAACATTTACACCTACACATCAATAATTACATACCTACTTCTTTTATTCATTATGAACCATCCTAGATCCATCTTAACCTCATATCTATCAAGCATCTAGAGAGATCAAATCCCTTGAGATGCAAACCTCTTTTAAAGTGAAAAGAGATTTGATCCCTCTCGGTGCTTGATAGATCCAAGGTTAAGATGGATATATGTTAGTTTTTATATACACATACCATATCTAGCTTGGATCCATCTCCCCCCCTCTTTCTCCCTCTTCCCTCCTTCTCTACTCTCTTCATCCCTCTCTCCTTCTCTCTCTCTATTCCTTGTTCTCTCTCCCATTCTCTCCCCCATCTCTCTCTATCCCCCCCCCCATATCTCTCTCTACCCTTTGACTTTGTCACTATCTCCCTCCTCTCTCCTTCTATCTCTACCCCTCCATAATTATGTCTCCATCTCTCTCACCTCTCCTCTCTATCTTCCCTCCTATCCTCTCTCCCTCTCCCTCCATCTTTACCTCGTCACTCTGTCTCACTCTACATCTATCTCTATATATCTTTATTCTTCCATCCCTCTCTCCTCTCCCTCCCCCCTCTCTCTCTTCATTCTTCTCTCTCCCTCTCTCTTACACCTCCTTGTCTCCCTTCCCTACACAACTCTCTTTCTCTCCCTCTATCCATATGATGGATAATTTTCACTCTATGTAACTAATTCTATATGTAATGTCTAAAATATTTTACATTTTATGGCCCATCGTATTGTAACAAAACATATTTACAAGATAATAATATCCATGGTAAAGTGGTGGTGGATATCCATGGTTAAGAAACTTGTTATATTGTAAGTTTTTTTTTAAGTATTAAGTTTTTATGTGCTTATTAATTAGATTTAAATATGGTTATGGAATCATTATTTGTCTCTTGATCAGTATTAGTTTAGCATTGACCAATGCAAATTATAATGTTTAACTTTGGAAAATAAAAATTTATTTTTCAATATTATTAAAAATAATTATTTGTAAACATTTGATTGGGCCATAACTTGAAGGCCTTATGAACAAGGGGGGCGAAAGGGAGGATGGCGAGGGAATTATGAAACCCTAACCATGGCAGTAGGAGTCAGACTCTGGTGAACTAGGCCACGACGCAGGAGATGGTACGAGGGAGGTAAGGACGCGACAGCCATCCCTGGCCGTCATAGTACAACAGACACCTGCGTTCTCTGCAGCTGTCCATGCTAGCCTTTGGAGGCGGAGCCAAGGAACGGGTGGCAGAGGGTTTAGGATGGAAGACGATGTCGTTTCAAACCCTAAACCTGTTGCCCTATGGTGGTGTAAGCACGCAGTCACAAGGTTAAAGGGTTGTCTGCACTGTTAGAGGATTTTTCTTTCGTTTGACTGTTACAAAAACCATGGTTAATGAACGGGAATCTGTAGATTTAGATCCTGCGTCAGAATATTTGTTAGTGGTCTCGGGATACGAAGTCTCGGTGAAAAACTTGGAGAGGTATATTTCGGCGATCAGTGGAGCAGGGTTGAAGTTCAAAGGCTTGGGGGAGACCTGGGGTACTGTGAACGGAACTAGGTTCTTATAAGAAAGTTTTCAGAGCACATACAACTACACCTGGAAGGAAGAGAGAGTTCCAGAAGATCACCAGTAGCCGTCGATCCCTGGGTCGGCGGAAAAAGCAGACGCTTTGGCAAACCATGTAATTTCCTTACTCCTAGGAGATTTACAAATTTCGTTTTTTTTCGGGGGGTTGGAAGATATCGTAGCAAGATGTGGTATTCAGGGTACTTTAGGGCTCAAGGGTTTCTTGGAAGAGAGTCACAGATATCAGGTTCCAGTCAGAGGAGTCCATTTGGATTCTCCTATCGCCCACAAAAGTCCATTTCAGTGGAAAGGGACCAGGATTTTCGAAGATCTACATCTTTCCCAGGGGAGTGAAGTGGTGAGATCCTGGCCGGGGGTGGGTAAGGGTTTTTTTCAAAACCAAAATTCTCTGAGCTTCGAGTGTTAGGATCTGCAGGTGTGTTGCAACCTACGTCTCAAGCCGAGGAGCAAGATAAGTGCTCCGGAATCCACAGAGGAGAGGAGGTGCAGGCAAACGTTGGGGTCACCAAAATCCAAGAAGAAGGGGGTACCTCTCAGGAGAAACCCCAACAACAATCAGAAGGGCGACCTGGGTCACTCGAACCTGAAGGACCAAATGCTAACGAAATTCCATTGGAGGGTGAGGAAGGAGGTAGGAGTGGGGTTGCAGGAAATAAGAGAAAAAAAACTAAGCTGATTAGAAAGAAGGAGGAGAGCCCATGATGTGTCTTTGGGGTTGATATTCTTATAGACGAAGTTATGGTACCTGCAGAAAATATCCTAGTAGGGAGGGTAAGAG
>JAXQQM020070733.1:0-11290 GCA_034641835.2 Pinus albicaulis
GCTCTTGAAGTCTCTTTTAGGCCTCATGCCTCTATCCAAAATCTTCATTACTTTTCCTATTAATTCTGCTGATTTCCTGTAAGAAACTGCTGCAAAGCCATCCCTTTTCCTTTTCTCCCACTCAAAAATTAACCTTCTTTTTCCTTTCCCTTTTTTCCATATTTTTCCTCTATTATTCATCTTTTCCTTTCTTCCCTTCGTAAATCACCCTTCCCATGGTTAAAAACTCACTTTTTAACCCTTTCGGCACCCTTTGTTTCCATTAAAAAACTGTGAAAAAATCATAAAAATACAAAGTCTTTTTATGGACCTAAGCCCCTCGGGCTAAGCCCTAAACTACTTCCCCAATGCGCCCTCATCATAAGTCCCAAGCGCTAATCGCAGCCCTCCGCGCAAAATCGCATCGCAATGTTTCACCCCCTTGCGATTACCTCCGATTCATTCCCCGCCGTCGATCTGGTCCTCAGATCAACGGCCAGCGCTCAATCGCAAAGGACTCAATCGCAAAGTTCAATCACATCCCCTTTTGTGCCACCCCCGATTGAGACCCTCCGATTAGATCTGGACCGTCCACGTGTCCAGATCGGACGGTCCAAAACTGCTCCTCCTTATTCTTCTCCCGCTATCCTTTTTTCCTTTCTATGCAGATCTCCACCGTTGGTTGTCTTCATCCAACGGCTACGCTCCTCCACCGCCATCTGAAGCAGTTTAAAACCAAAAAACGCAGGATTTATTAATTGTTTTGTGTTTTGTTGCAGGTGATTTCAATGGTTCTCTGTGTATTATAAAGAAACGTCGGAGGCGGGAATGACGATTCCTGCGCCCACGATCTACCATAGGGAACCATTTGCAGGTTTTGATTCGAAGTTTAATCAATGTTTCATGAGCATTGATAGCACACGAAGGCTTGCGCGGCCTCTGCACATCAATTCAAAAATAGTTAAAGAGTATCAGTTTGAAGACAGAGCACAACAGATAAAGATTGAAGACGGTTTTTTGGGGATTACGGCTAAGACCGTTATCAAAAGCCTAATCCCCAATCTAAAACACATTTTAAAAAGAAAATCATAAATGTTTTGATGACAGAAAGGTTTCCACCGCTTCAACTGAGGCAAATTGATTCCTCTACTACAGCTCCTCTGTATTGCCTCTTTGCCCTTTTGCGTCCTTCTTCCCTCGATCCTTGACACTGTTGATGCCCTCATCTTCCTCTGCCCTGCAATTCTCCCTCTTAAATCAAATTCTATTCCTTCATAATCGACTTCCCTCAATTTACTGAGTGTGTGCCTAGCTTGCTTTCCAAATGGCCCTCAAGTCTTCTTTTATAATCTTTTCATTGAGAAATCAACGGCCCAGATTAGAAGTCTAATTGATGGCTAAGATTAAATCTTGACTTGATCTTCGTTCTCTAGAAGATTCACACTCTGTTTTATTAATATACATAAATTATTTAAATTTCCTAAGTTTAGTCTTAGGGTCCCCATTAAAATAATTAATAATTTTAATAAAACATAAACTGAGTGGAATTTCCACAAACGATTTCTGGGTTCTTTAGAATACTGGTGTCCAAGACTCCTCGCAAATTTTTATACTTAAATCAATTTCCGATGCTACAAAAAATCAACAAATAAGTGTTGAAACAAGATCTGAGCAAGCATAAATCATAGACACATGACACCGTTGTTTTTGGACCAATGTCCCCATAGAAACCCAATGCAGGAAAACTGGTGCAGCAGCTAAGGGTTTGTTTATTATGCAGTAATTTTCTGAGTACAAATCTATGATTATCAACACTGACAAATCATACACAAGAAACTGACAAATAAAATCTCATGAGAAAAATCCCTTTCCATGGGAATCTAGCAATGACCTTAGCTCGAGATGAGCTGCTTTGCGCTGCCTCTGCACAGTGTCTGCGTCACAACTGATGCAAACTTCTCTCTCTGTGCGGATCTCTCTGTTGACTGGAAACGAAGCCCTTCTAGCCTCTAGAAACTCCCTCCAGTGACTGGCACTGAACCCCGATTGTTTCCTAAACAGAAAATCGAACTCCCTCTGCAGCTTTGCACAGTCCCTGCATAGCCTCTGCGTGGCTGGCTTTGCACTGCTTTCTGTGGCCCTTACTGCCTCCTCTACTTTGCACTCTCTGGATCAGGAAACTCTTCCAACTGAAAATTATCTCTGCCCCTCTTTGCAAAAATCTTCTCAATCGATTTTCTCCCTGAGCACTGCTCACTAAAGAATTTCGATCTCTAGATTTTCTCTCTCGATGTATATTCCAAATGATCAATCAAGTCCTTATAATCTTCTCGTTGAGACTTCAACAACCGAGATTAAATCATTAATCAACAACTAAGATTAACTTGACTTGATCTCTAACTTTTCTAGAAGATTCACACTCTGTTTTAATTAATATCCATTAATTATTTTAATTTCCTAAGTTTAGACTTAGGGTCCCATTAAAAATAATTGATTATTTCCATAAAACACAATCTGAGTGGAATTTTCCAAAATCCTTTATGGGTTCTTTGGAATACATATGTCTAAGCCTCCCTGCAAATTTTAGACTTAGAGCACATCTGATGCTACCACAAATCAACATTTCCCAGCCAGCAGAGGGCAGAACGACTTCATAGAGACCAGTCAAAGGCTTAACATCACACAAGCCGCGTAGTGCAGCACAGGCTGACGCAGAGGGTCAAAGGGCCGAGTTTCTGAAGGCAGGTTGTGCCAAGGGTTTTCCTATGGGGTGAGGAAAATTCCTCACTAGATTTTTGCCAATATTTTTCTCTGTAGGATTGCCATATTTTTAGCATCTAGTTGTACTCAAAATTTCTCACTGCTGCATAATAATAGACCCTCGGTTGCTACACTGGTATTCCCGCATTGGGTTTTTTGGGGACATTTGTCCAAAAACAATTATGTTTTTTTTTATGTGTGTGTGCTAGCATTTCTCATCTTCCAGCATTATATTCTTCCGCAGTTTTATTTGTGTAGATTGCAGTGTGATTTATTCAGTATTTGTCGTAGCAAACAACAAATAAATTGTTAAATTAAATTAAAAATTAAGAAAATTATTTCCACTTGCTGCAATAGGATTTCGTTTGGAATTTTCACAGCAATCTTCTCTCTGTTATGGCGGAGGCCCATAGCTCCCAACGTTCACCCTACAAGTGTCAATATGACCCTCTGGAGGGCTTGGACCCCATATAGTGAGACCAAACCCCAAATGGAGACCCACCTGCAATCCTGTATAAGATGCAATGCGTCCCTTTGCCTTCCAGTACAACAAATTATTAGAGTAATCGAGTAAAAAAACTTACAAATCATGGAATCAAATGGACACTTCATGGTGGCATGCCCTTCCATAGTGTTCTCTAGCATGTACAAGTGTCTCCAAGCTCAATAAGGGGGTTAGCCAAGAAACCTATTAAGTGGTTTCTACCTCTAAAGGCGGCAACATGTCCATGGTGCATCCATCAATTGGTAGGTAACATGTGATATAATGGTGGAACGAAATGGGGCATCACAGGAAGGCTCCAAGCCACATGCCACTGTACAAAGGTAACCATAATAAGGGAAGCCCACACTTGGGTGTATGAATGTAGGAGGGAGCAATCATGGTACATGAGTTACCCCGAACTTTGTTTTTCCACCCTTCTTCATATGTCTTTTTCCTTTTATTGATTTTATTTTATAACTGCTTGGGGCTCCAAGGGATGAGAGCATGATGTGTGGAATATAGCAGTGATTACCCCCTTAAGGTGGGGCGGTTCATTGCCCACCAAGGGTTGGGACAATCATGGGTTCCTTAACGCTATAAGGGGTCAATATGAGGGGCCCTAGGTGTGAAAATTTCTTAATCTAAGAAACCCTATTGCAGTATCTTGATTTACTTCTCCTACTTGAATTAAGTTACAAGTTAATTTCTGAAATATTTAGTAAATCAGCGAAGTAAATACAACTAGCAGCTTACACATACAGATCAATTACTGAATAGCACGCTCATATGACAAAGTGACACAAATTTTTCGGACAAATGTCCCCGGAAAAACCCAATGTGGGAAATCGGTGCAGCTAGCTCTAGAGGATTTTATTATTATGTAGAATCTGAGTACAACAATTCTGGGCACTAAACTTGGTTGGCCCTATAGATAAAAATATGGCAACAATACCTCTATCCTTGGAGACAGAAAATATGGCTGATTCACACCCTCAAACAGGATTTACAGAACTCGAGCCCTTTCTGGCCCACTGGAAACCCCAGCGCTGCTCCTCAGCCCTCTGCATCAGCCTTCCTGGCCTGCGTTAGCCTCTGCGTTGCTCTGGAAGGGCCTGCATCACCCCTAAAGGGCTTACGCTGCCCTGACTGGGCTTGCATGGCTTCTGTTGCCTCTACGTGGCCTCTGCTGGACTGCGTAGCTCTGGGTAGCCTCTGCGCTGCTCGGTATGCTATCTCTCTACCGTTGTTTTACTCTTGGCCTCAGATCAGACCATCCCCTTGTCAATACTACCCCTCGCCGCACTATAAACTGCTTCTAAAATTCTTAGCAAACCACGCCCTCGAATTTCAGCTTAGCTTCAGTGCTCCGCCAATGTGTGTGTTCTCCAACTAACCCCAAGCCCTTCTCTTATACTTTTCTCGTCGAAACATCAACGGTTGTGATCTAATCTCTAATCGACGGCTAAGATTAGAAGCTGCTTGATCTGCGTCACTTAAGTTATTCTCATCACATGTTTAATTTAATTTACTTTAATCTTTTAATTTTCCTAAGTTAGAGTTAGGGTCCTTAACTAAAAAGATTAGTTAATTAAATATCTCCTAACCTAATGGAATTTCTTCAAACGCTTTCTGGCTCTTGGAGATCTCATGTACTCCAGCTCCTCCACAAAATTTGGGAGCTAGAGCACATCCGATGCGAGGAATGTGCTCTAGCAATACACTTCACCCCGAAGTACTACTTTGATCTCTGGCATCGGTCTCCGTGCTGATGCTTGGACTGTTGTCCTTCATCACTGCGTTGTTGCTGCTCTCTGTACTGCTGCCCATGGCTCTGCCACCGTCATTGCTACATCTGTACTGCACCTCCCTTTCAAATTATTGCATCGTGCTGCCAACTACTGCACTGCAACTCAGTTGCTGAGAGTAAGCGACTAAACGACCCCTGCACAATGACAGGCAACTCAGTTGGGTTACATCTCATCACTGAAGTTCCATAGGTCGCTTCTCTGCGTTGTCCTCCTGAAGCCACTGCGCTGCTGCAGCTTTGCACTGTGTAAGCACTGCATCCTTTGCACTGCTGAAGTCCCATCAACCCCTTTGCGTTGCTGCCTCTACGATGTTGCTGCCTCTGCACTGCGTTGCTCCCTGTACAACGTCCAGCTCTGCCTCTGCACTACGTTGCTCCCTGTACAACATCCAGCTCTTCTCTGCCCCATTTGTGATCCTTTGCACCCACTGCTCTAGTCATTCCTACTACTACCATTAGGCTCCCGTAGCACGAATGTGATCCAAGAGTTGGGCTACTCAAGGATCTCGCCACCACTCTATAGTTGCTCTACAGATCAATATCGCCCCACCTCTGTGCTTCATGAGCACTCATGGCTACGTCATCATCGGAGTGATCGTCTTCTTTCGCTGTTGCAGCCTTAGAATTAGAAGCTTCCTTGTCCTTCTTCCTTAGAGGACAATTGCTGGCAAAGTGTCCAAGTTCACCACATTGGAAACATTTGATATTAGATAGATCATGCGTCTTTTTCCCTTGCTGCTTCTTAGATGCCAAGGCTGCATCTTCCTCTTCCTCCTTCTTCCCCTTGCTTGATCCAGTGTTGGTTTGTCTCTTGGTCATTCGGCGAACTTCCTCTTGTCGGAGGATAGCCCACATATCATCCCAGTTTGGAAGGTCTTGTCTGCCCAAGATGCTTTGGACAAACGTTTCCCAGTCCTCTATGACTGCATTTAGAGTAGTCCTCACCATGACATCATCCTCCACCTTGACCCCCATGGCAATCAACTGATCCCGAATCGCCTGCAACCTGAAGAGGAAGGGAACAATTTCCTCTCCCCTGGTCATCATAAACAACCTCATTTGGTTCTCCAGAAGCATCTTCTTCTGGACGAATTTCCCTTGATACAGTGTGGTTAAAACTTTCCACATCTCATTAGCCGTCTTCTTCTCGACTATGTGTCGTACCACGTGATCCTTAACCTTGTCCATGATGAAGCGCTTGGCCTGTGCTGCTACTTCATTATGCTTCGCCAAAAGAATAGCATCGATTGGTGTAGCCAAGACGCTCTCTACATGCTCCCGTAAACCGTATGCCTCCAAGACTACTAGGATTTTGGCCTTCTAGATAGCAAAGTTGGACAGGCTATCCAACCTATCTTGATCACGCAATCCGTGTAGCGCCATCTGCTCAGAAATAATCTGTCGGAAGAGATCCGCCTTTCCCCGCTTATGTTGCTACCTTCAATAGAAACTCGAATCTAGGGTCGTTGGCAAGAAAGGCACCCTCTGTTCCCTCTGACAACTGATTTCCTCCCTTGGAAATCTACCAAATACAACGAATCAGCTCTCTTCGATCACCCTACGATCGATCATCGGATTTCTTTGGCTATGAAATCTATTGAGCTATTGTTCTCCTCCCGCTTTTTGTCAACTTAGCTAAGGCACGATTCTACACTGGCAGAATCTCCACCCCCCCAACAACTGCTGAAGATCTGAAGCCTCGCTTCTGGACCACGGAAAATCTGCACAGCACTCGAAACTAGACTGCATCACCCTAGCTGGCCTCTGCATGAACAGACTGGCTCAGTGCAGCGCAGGCTGCTCCTACGTCCCTCTGGAAGGCACTACGTTGTCTCTGCGTCACCCAACTGGGACTGCATCAGCCCCTGCATAGCCTCTGTTGGGACTGCGTCCTCCTGATGTTGCGCTGCCCTCTCTGGATTTCCGCTGCTTCAGCTACTACCCTTCAGAAAATATTTCTTCAGCCGATTTGCTGGAGATATATCTTGATCTGAAATCGCTCCACTACCATGTGAAAATTTCTTAATCTAAGAGACCCTACAGCAGTATCTTGATTTACTTCTCCTATTTGAATTAAGTTACAAGTTAATTTTTAAAATATTCAATAAATTAGCGAAGTAAATACAACTAGCAGCCTACATATACAGATCAATTACTGAACAACACTTTCATATGACAAAGTGACACACAAATTTTTCGGAGAAATGTCCCCGGCAAAACCCAATGCGAGAAAACCGGTGCAACTAGCTCTGGAGGGTTTTATTATTAAGCAGAATCTGAGTACAACAATTTTTGGCACCAAACTTGGTTGGCCCTACAGAGAAAAATACGGCAACAATAACTCTATCCTTGGAGACAAAAAATATGGTTGGTTCACACCCTCAAATGGGATTTATAGAACTTGAGCCCTTTCTAGCCCACCGGAAACCCCAGCACTGCTCCTCAGCCCTTTGCGTCAACCTTCCTGGTCTGCATCAGCCTCTGCGCTGCTCTGGAAGGGCCTGCGTCACCCCCAAAGAGCTTACGTTGCCCCTGCGCTGCCCTGACTAGGCCTCAGTGGCTCCTACTGCCTCTGCTGGACTGCGTGGCTCTAGATAGCCTATGCGCTACTCGGTATGCTGCCTCTCTATCACTGTTGTACTCTTGGCCTGGGATCAAACCATCCCCTTACCAATACTGCCCCTCTCTGCACTGCAAACTGCTTCTGAAATTCTTAGCAAACCACGCCCTAGAATTTCAGCTTAGCTTCAGTGCTCCGCCAATGTGTGTGTTCTCCAAACTGACCCCAAGCCCTTCTCTTATACTTTTGTCACTGAAACATCAACGGCCGTGATCTAATCTCTAATCGACATCTAAGATTAGAAATTGCTTGATCTACATCACTTAAGTCATTCTCATCACATGTTTAATTTAATTCACTTTAATCTTTTAATTTTCCTAAGTTAGACTTAAGACCCTTAATTAAAAAGATTAATTAATTAATTAAACCTGATGGAATTTCTTCAAACACTTTCTAGGTCTTGGAGATCTCATGTACTTCAGCTCTTCCACAAAATTTGGGAGCTAGAGCACATCCGATGCTACCCCAAAATCTCAACACTCGGAACCAAGATGATGGTCATAATGATGGGGATAGAGCTCATGCTTGGATTTTCCCCATGTGGTAAATGAATATGTCTTGGCCATCTTTAGCATTTTATGGTACATTTCCTGTTGAGAGTGGCCAAATTACGTTTTTCCTTTTCTTTTAGTTGCATCAACCTCTGAGGCATCGTTCCAAGCCCAACCCAAAGTATGGACAAGGGGAGGGGGAAGCTAACTCCTTGTGGACCCAATGGACAAATGTGGACCCGGATGGGAAAAGTGATGAATGGGGTCAAAATGAGCAGAAGGGAGTGATGTATATGGTGTCAGGAAGCAGAACCATGCAACCAAAATAGGAATTTCCCATGTAGTGTCGGCCTTAAAGCTAATAGTCCGTAAAGGAGATCCCACGGGACTAGGATACAAGGCTAACCGCCAAATCGGCCAAAGGAGACAAGAATACAGACCTAGCCTACACTTTCTACTGAATCCTCCCACCAATCCATGCTCGAAAGTGTCCATGATAAGTAAACAAAATTACCCAACTACACAATGAAAAGTCATACCTTCGAGGTTGGGAGGCCCACCTTCAAACATAAGATCATAACAGATGGGTGAGGGACACCATGGCTAGCTCAGGTGGTAGAGATAATGGCACATCGAGCTATCTGGTGGTTACAAGGGGTTGTTCGCTGCAAACTGATGACCATCTAGGAGAAAGTTTTCTCATATGAATACTACCCACAGGTGGTGGGTAACAGGTTGTAGCCAGGAAAATGTCAATTCATAGTTTCCCTCGTCTATTGAATCAACGAGAACTGACTGCATGGTAGGTACCACTATTGTGAATCCAATTCCATTTAATGCTCTTGACCTTGCAAACCCTCCTGCATATTGAGAAATTATGAAGTCTATACATGCAAAAATTTTACTGTTCAATCTGTTATGATCTTTAAAGATTTGGAGAAGCTTGGTGGTGGATGTTTCGCGCAGTAATTTAGTAAAAATGCAGGGTTCATCTAAAGAGAAATAATTTGCAAAGGATTTCTTCTCTTAGCTGTGGAACATCTTTATTGTCTGTGAACTCTTTAGAGTTTCAATTGATTTTTTTCTTTGTGATATTCTTATTGCTCCATTTTAAGGACATGCGGATTTATTTTGTTGAAATTATTCAAAATTGTTGCTCCTAAGCTTTTAAAACCACAGATATCTAAGATGCCAATTTCAGTCACAGAATCTGGATCTTGCCCAATTAACTTGTTGATAATACCAACCAACCAATCATATAAGCATGAATACACAGACCTCGATAGAGCATCATCCAAAGGCCGGTGAAAATAATTCGTAATGTTTCTCTCTCGCGTCATGATATGATAACTTGGAGATAAAACGTAGATGTCTGGTCCTTTAGGGTTAAGAAATTATGCTCTTTCCATGAAGCAAATTCAATATTCCTCGAATGTTATAGCTCGCGCCATCTGCAGATATAGCTTCCTATTTTTCAAGATTTACGCAGCCAATTTAAACGATAGAATTTCAAGTGGAGTAAAACGAAGCTAAACAATTTTATTAAATAAAAAATATAAATATAAAAGATAAAAAACAATAATAATAATAATAAATAAATAAATAAAGGTAAGAAGGAAGAAGAAGAGTACTGTTTCTGACTTGAAAATTTGTCGGTTAAAATTTTTTCATAATTGGTGGTTATCGGTAAAAAAACTGGCCGCCACTGCAGACTGCCACAACTAAAATTTAAATAATTGTTATTTAGATATAAATACCTCGGTGGTGTGGTCTATGGGAGAGTCTTCCTTTTCCACTGAAGCACTTGTGATAAACTCCCAGTTTCTTTTATAGCTCAATCCGGGCGAGAACGGTCTACAAATACTCTTAAGACTTCTTGGGAAGGGAAATGGAGGCCCCTGGCTGCACCTCAAACGTCCATACACAGAAGCTTCTGCGTGAATCACAGTAGCTTCAAAAGTTCTGAGCAATAAATTGTTACCTATGGACTGTTTGGCCATCGCCATTTTTTCCCTTTCAAAATCCCAACTCCACAGTGCCCAATGTAAATATGTCAATGAATCTCTATTCTTGTTGCTGAGATATATCGTATATATCGTATAGTGACTTAAAAATAGATATTAATATCCATGTCAACATAAGGCTGACAAAATATTTCAGATACAGAGTCAGCTATCGTATACGTGAGACTTAAAAATATATATTAACATCTCAGATACAGAGACAGCTAGCTAGATATCCGTGTACTTAACTATATTAAAAAATCAAAAGGAAGGTTAACGTAATTGATTAGAGGTGCTCTACAATTTAGTATGGGGTAAATCTTATGAGGTAAATTTAGTATGGGGTAAATCTTAATCTTAAATGTTTAACTTTTAACTTTTTTAATTTGATGTCGGCTTTAATTTAATGCCAACCATATTTAAAAATTAATCTAATGTACCAGTTTAAATTCATCTTAACTCCAGATTTATCAAGTGTCCAGAGGAATCAAATCTCTTATGTCAAACCAGGAGGCAACTCCTCAAATCAGAATGTGTTATTGAATGAAGAATGAACATGCATTTATACATGGAGGTGAGGCTATTGGGATTCATCTCCCAATGACTCTTGGCCTTCCTTATTTCTCAATATTATTTATTATACAAAATTAAATATCCACACCCATCCCATAGGATTAGATGTCAACATTCCCCCCTTAATCCGAAGGGATGTTGGTGAGCCCAAGCATCGATCTGAACTTTTCAAACTTTTCTCTTCCAAGTGCTTTGGTGAAGATATCAGCAGTTTGCTCATTTGTGGAACAATGATGTAGCTGGATGGTTTTGGCCTGAACATGATGTCGAATTAGATGGTACTTTGTATTGATGTGCTTTGTTCGATCATGGAATTTTGGGTTCTTGGCCAACTTTATTGCAAAAGTGTTGTCGATCATGAGTGGTGTGGAGTACATTTGTTTCATCTGCAAATCTTCCAGGATTTTCCGGAGCCACACAATTTCCTTTGTTGCTTCAGCTGCTGCCACATATTCTGCCTCGGTCGTGGAATCTGCTGGAACTGACTGTTTGCGTGATCTCCATGAGACAACTCCTGATCCAAGACTCATGGTGTAACCTGTAGTAGACACCCCTGTTTCTTTGTCACCATCA